>JANRGW010019164.1:0-14847 GCA_024733675.1 Psilopsiagon aymara | reverse complement strand
GGTGCTCCAGTCCCCTGATCATCCTCATGGCCCTCCTCTGGACTTGCTCCAACAGTTCCATGTCCTTTTTATGTTGACAACACCAGAACTGCACACAATACTCCAAGTAAGGATTAAATGCAGGTATTTCCTTTCTGTGCATTTAATGTTTGTTTCAGGCCCTGGAGTAAGATACTTTTACCCACAGCAGCAAGCTTTCCCCAGATGTCTACCAGATGGTCTGGGCTGAAAGAACCCTTAAAGATCACATAACTCTAATCCCCGTGCCATAGGGACACCTTCCCATACACCAGGTTGCGAAAAGCTCCATGCAACCTGGCCTTGAAACACTTACAGAAATGGGGCAGCCACAGCTTCTCTCGGCAACCTGTTCCAGTGCCTCACCACTTTGATAGCGAAGAATTTCTTCCTTTTATATTATCTAGATCCCCCCTCTTTCAGTTTAAAGCCATTCCCCCCTCTCCTGTCACTACCTGCCCTTGTAAAAGTCTCTCTCCAGATTTACTGTAGGCCCCCTTTAGGCATTAGGAGACTGCTGTAAGGTCTCCTCATAGTCTTCTCTTCTCCAGGCTAAAAAAGCCTAGTTCTCTCAGCCTGTCTTTATAGGAGAGGTGCTCCAGCCCTCTGATAATCTTCATGGTTCTCCTCTGGACTCATTCCAATATGCATGTGCCTCTGGTGTTGGGAGCTCAGAGCTGAACACAGTACTGGAGATGGAGTCTAACGAGAGAGGAACAGAGGGGCAGGATCACCTCCCTCAATCTGCTTCTTTTGATGCAGCCCAGGATACAGTTGGCTTTCCGGGCTGCAAGTGCACACTGCCAGCAAATGATGAGTTTCTCATCTACCAAAACCCCAAGTCCTTCTCCTCAGCACTGCTCTCAATATTACAGAGCCTTTTTCATCAAGAAATTTTGGGGAGCAAAGAGATAGAAAGAATACATGGAAACTGAACTCTCAGAGATGACACAGCTTTCCTGATTATATGCCTAATAGAGGCAATCAGGTTTCATTGTGATCACTTGTTTCAGCCTCCCTTACCTATAGCCCATAAGATTTCCCCATATTAAGTCCTGTTAAAAACAGACCCGTCTTTAGGAAAAGAAAACAAAACAAACCCAACCAAATCCCAAACAAAAATCCCATGCTTGGCTTAAAGTTTTCTAATGATGAAAAACTTTAAGAACTTATGAGCTGAATGAGTGCTGGTACTTAAAAAACTGCACCCTCTAGTCTCAGGATGTCCAACTACAAATTTCCAACACCGCATGTTGCTAAAACTTTTCTCTCTTGTGTAAAGGGCTCATTCCTCATCTTAACATTTCTAGGCAATGATGCAATCACTTCTTTCTTTTAGATCTGCTCAAGACAATATATGCTCTGAGTGGCTTTACAGCAAGGGGCTCTTAAATGTTTTATATACTGCAGCGGACTGCACCGATGCAAACAAATCTCTCACCTGAAGCTCATACAGCAAAACAGTTAACACTTGCGCACCTCATGGGTAATCTCCCCACCTGCTCCTCTATCTTGTCACAGTCACATAAAGGGCTATGCTCATAAAGGGTGACTGCTCATCACCTCCCACCTCCCACAAGGCTTTCAAAAAATCAGTAACTCTGGGGTGCAGAATCCCCAACTAACTGTTCCCCTGTGCTGTAGCTCCACACTGCTCCTTTGTATAGTCATATAATGATATGTTTGTTACACATTATTGCATGTAATAACAAGTAGACTTTATTTTTTTAAGCAAAAACACGTAAGAAAAATTAAAGCGGCACATAACAAGAGCTAATGCTCACTGGAGCACCACAGAGCCACTCACCTCTTCAGAGACGGACAGTTGAGCAGCAGCTCCTTAAGCATTCCTTCCACCTCACAGTAACCACAGGCGGCATCGCTGACGGGCAGGATCCACCACCTTCAATTTTCAGGGTAAAGTAGGGTAAAAATACATTAGAAAAATAAATCCGAATCAAACATGTCGGCACCTCCTGCCAGGTTATCGAGGCCAGAAGCACCTCTCGGGGGATGGTGGGCAGACCGGAGCTTACGCAGCCCCTCCGGAGGGACAAGCCCAGCTCGGTCGCGGCTCTCGCTCTGCACCGGGACTGCGCTACCGGCTCCCCCTCGAGTCCTGTTCTTGGGAGGGTGTGCAGGAAGAAAATCCTGTAAGAAAGAGGGGCTTACCAGGAACCTCGTCAGGAGAGGAAAACCACGCACAAGCAGCTGCACCGCGGAGGCTGAGGGCTGCTGATGTCAACTCCGCAGCTCGGTAGAGCAGGGAGGCGACGTCCCGCTCTCGCTGCCGCGGGGCTCAGCTGCTGGCTCCGGCAGAACGCAGGCACACACACAGCAGAATGTGTGTACAGGCAGACTTGTCCTAACGCCTGCAGGTGTAGCCCTGAGGCACTCAGCCTCACCCCGCTCCCCGCCTGCAGACCAAGGGCTGCCACTGCCCCCGGGGAGGACGGGAAGCGACCGGTGGTGGCTCTCCTCCCCTTTCCTTTCCTCCTTTCCTTTCCTTTCCCTCCCCTCCCGGGGCGTCCCCCCGTACCTCTCCGGATGCTGCTGGGCAAGCCCCGCCGCCGCTCCCCAGCGCCTCTCGCCGGCGAGAAACGGCCGGGGATGGGGGACAGGAGCTAAGGACGCTGCCGTCCCGCGGTGCGCAGAGTGGGGCGGTAGTCGCCAGCAGAGTGGGGCCGGGCGGAGGGGCCTCCACAGCGACCTCTCTCCTCTCCCCTGGCCGCAGGAGGTGCCCGCCTGGGCTCCCCGCCGTGGGGCGAAGCAGGTCTGCCCGCCCTTCCTCCCGGTGGGGCTGGGGAAGGGTGCACACCCCGCGGCGGGAGCCCAACCCTCCCGGTTATTGTCGTCTCCTCGTTTTTATTTGCGCGGAGCTAGCAGCTCTGGAGACTGCTCGGTGATTTCTCGGAAGCGGCTTGAAAGTGGGGGGAAAGGTATTTACAGCTTTACAACTTTTCAGCCTTTAGTAACTAGTAGCTGTGCCCTGTGCACTGGGTGAGGGAAGCATCTAAAAGGTGAAAGAGTATTGAAGTGTGTAATAAATGGTACTTTCAGAATCACAGACTGATTTGGGTTGTGAGGGCCCTTAAAGATCATCTGATTCTAATGACTTGTCACTAGACCAGGTTGCTCAAAGCCCTGTCTAACCTGGCCTTGGAACACTTACAGGGATGGGACAGCCACAGCGGCTCTGGGAAGCCTGTGCCAGTGCCATTGCCTCGCCACCCTCACAGTGAAGAATTTCTTCCTAATATCTAATCTAAATCTACCCTCTTTCAGTTTAAAGCCATTCCCCCTTGTCTCATTGCTACCTGCCCTTGTGAAAAGTCCCTCTCCAGATTTCTTATAGGCCCCCTTTAGCTGCCCTAAGGTCTCCCTGGAGCCTTTTCCAGGCTGAAAAAGCCCAGCTCTCTCAATCTGTCTTGATAGGAGGGATGCTGCAGCCCTTTGATCATCTTTATAGCCCTCCTCTGGACTTGCTCCAACAGCTCCACATCTGTCTTTCCTTTCCATGGTGGGGGCCCCCTATGAATGTAGCTTGTCCTACTTGTCTTGTCATAGCTGCCCTCCCCACAGCTATATACGCTGCTTCTTAAGCTTTATGACCACTGCTTTTAACGGTTCAAGTAAGCTAGATTTATCAAACAGCTACAAGTATTACAAAACATTCTAAATTTCAAAAGTAACCAAACAAACCAGCATCTTGATTCATCCAGATGAATGGAATGATCCATTTACCCTCATAGACATCCATAAGCACCTGAAGAGATCACTTCGGCATGTATGAAAGATAAGGAAACTCATATAGCACTAATGTGTATTTCCTAACATGTTAAAACATTGTTTTGAAACTGATGCAGTAAACAGAGGGAAGCCACATGAACATACTTACGAGCTTTTCTACTTCACAGCTGTAACTGACTTTAAAACATTTAATTTTATCACTCTCAAAAAATTCTGATGCATGCAATCAATATCTGCTCAGCTTTCACAGGTAAAATTTTAGCGCTAAACTTGCATTTCGTGCACAATAGCAATGTGACATTCCTTGTTACCTTCAGATCCCTAGAGGTGCTTTTTTAAAGACACTACAGTACTTTTATTATTCCAAATGATTCTCATGTTGGAAGTTCATATTTAGGAAGTATAATGTAAACTTAGTATATAAATACAACTCCTTTGAAGGCTAATTTGAGTTTGCTGCATGTTATACTCATCAGCATCACGCTTTGATTTGTTCAGCAAAAGCTATTGAAGGGATCTACTTGAAATGAAATGTTTGTGTACGTTGTTTGTATGTAATTACCAGAATAACACACTGGTCTCTATAACAGTGTGAATCACTATTAAAACCAGAATACACAGGTGAATATATTAGGTAATGCATGATTTAATATTAAGTATTAAAACAACAGCTTCAGGATTAAGTGTTTTTTTTACAATTTCATATTGTAAATGTTGTTTGAGGGGACTGGTGAAAGAACTGGCTAACCCCTCTTGCAGAACAGCACGAGAGCTCAGTTGTAGCGTTATGAACCATGATAGCGTTATGACCCAAGTACAAAGAGAATTTCTGAGAAACTGCACAGCCCTTGTGTTGTGCTGGGATAGAGAGCAGCTGCTCCTACAATCTGCAAACCCATGTTATTTTGGTAGCGCTGCCCCATGCCAATCTGTATTTATTAAACACCCTTTGTGATCCATAGCAAATCACATGAACCCAAAGCTTTATAAATCAGGATTACAGAAATCTGTGGCCTGATTAAAACAAAGGTAAAGCATTTTTCCTATTATTTCTTTGATGACTTCAACCTCCATCAGTAACACTTGCATCACTGTAAAGAATTAGCCAACTGTGATTCCAGGCTGCATCATTAGGAATGACTATCAGTACTCATGTCCCTTTTCCAGAGTGCCATGGCAATACTGGGACAGTGGTTTTCCAGTCAGTTTTCTTCTGTGGATATGGAACTGCTAACTCCATGCACCAGATATCAAGGAACTTAAACATTTACTGATAACCTGCTTCACACAGCCACAACATATTCAAGATGTGAAGAACTTGTGCAAATTACACAGAATTCAGTTCAATAACATTAATGAACAAAACCTAGTTTGCTTTCATTGCAGGTAGCATTATGGGGTGCTCTGCAAGCTTTTATTTCTCCTCACCTTAATCTAATTTGCCAATAAATATCAGAAAACTAGGCTATCAATGCGATTTGCTAAACCAAAAGGTTTTGAGTAAGAAATCATGTGGTGTGAAACAGAAAGTTTTTTCAGTAAACACCCATAGCTGTTAATAGCAAGAGCTGCTGTGGGGTAGCTATTCACATTTCACTCCTAACAACACCAGTGCTGGGAGCAGAACTAGAGAACAAAATTTAAAGAGAAAGCTTTGCAAGAGAAGCTGAGATACGCAGGTTCTCATCAGCCAGTAGAGCTCTCCCTGGGCTATTTTCCAAAAGTATCATTGCAGCCTTAATGAAGGGAGAAAAGTGTGCCGTTTACTAACTCTTCCTGCTCAAGGTTTTGAGCTGTCACTTGGTGCAGGTCTTATAAAAAACCCCAGAGACTTCAGCAATGCCTTCCATTGATCAGAAAGTTACGGAAGCTACTTCAGTAAGTGTCCTATTTCTGTGTCCTTTTTTTTCAGTGGTGTGAGATCTTGTATGTTCTGCATTTTAAAGTAAGCACTTTTTGGCATTTCTGTAAAAAGGTTCCCTGTTCAAATTTTAATGTGGCTTGTGATACCGATGTGCTTCTCTTCACTGTCTGCTAAAAGGGGAAAAAAACAAATCTGTGTTTTGAAAGCGTGCCTGCTTTGATGCACTAATGAATAAGAAGGCAAAACAGTGTTTCAAGAAGAAATGCAGTAACTGCTGCAGAAATAATAGCACCACTATGTTTCTTTAGACCATTTACCAGCTCATTCAGTATTCCTACTTCAGAGGGCAGATTTATTCAGTATTACTTTTCATGCTGTTTTAATTTTATTAAAACATGATTTAATTTGAGGCTGTTCCTTCACAATTCCTGCTTGACAAGTGTGTGACATATGGGGTTTGTTGGAATTTGACATGACCCAATCAAGCATTTTTTTTTCAGTGTGCATCATTAATGTTCATAATGTCAGTGCAACCCAGTAGCACCAGGATCCCAACCCACCTGCTTTTCTTAGGGCTTGGATTTTGTATTTATAAGAATAGTCTGGGGCTGCAAGTCAGAGGTTCTTATCCCTGAACTTACCTACCTTCACCATTTTTACCTACATAACATGAAGACATTTTCTTATTACAAACCCAAGAAACTTACCTCTGAGAAAAAAAACAGTCTTTTTCAAGCTTCATTACAGTTATTCACAGTTGTCATAGTGTTCTCATCCTCTCCGTATTGAACAAGGGTTGTCAAAAGCAGGATGAGGATGCAGAAAAAGCTATACAAGAAGAATGAAACCTCTTGTACAAGAGGGCAATATTTTGAAAGGGCAATTATTTAAGGTTTTCTTAATGTTAGTTACAACATGAACAGGAAGATTATACATCACAGGCTTAGAAATGGGAGAGAACCGATGTCATTAGCTGTTCTGAGACAAGGCCATTTCTGCTTCAGACAGTGAAAAGACTTAGAAAAGCAGGTATTTACAAAAGCTTTTCAGGGTAATTACAGCGTCTCCTATTCTTTTTAAAGGAGACATTAAAAGCAAACTTAGAGATATATCAAATGCAGAGCACATTTGCACTTCTCTTTCTCACATCATAAAATAAGGAATCTATTTACTTGCTCTTGCCTTTTTCTAGTACATTTAAAAGAAAAAGAATAAGAGAATGCATTTATTGGTGTCTCACTGTGTTACGTTAAGCCAATATTTGTATTACCGCCTAGAGTGAACTCGTGCAAGCTAAGGGAATGCTCTTACTGCCCCCATTATTGTATGTACTATTTACATAGACAATTGCTTTTGTGTCAGCTGTGGCATTCTTTGCACAAGCAAGAACAGTGCAGAGTGAGAGCTGTGGAACGAAATGCTGGATAAAGAAACATTCAGCTGCCATCTGGATGCCCTGTGGTCCACAGTAGGACATCAAAAAGCATCCCTCAAGGCAATACTGAAGGAACCATTAAAAGAACTTGAACATGCATGATGCCCCTGTAAAGTATAATCTGGGAACACAACATATAATTTCATTCTTTTAAGTACCTTTGAGAATTACCATTTTACTTCCAAATAGATAGCCACAGTCCTATTAATTAGCAAATCTACCAGTAAAATAACTGTATTCTTAACAAATGTTTTATTGCAAAGAATTTTAATGGACTCTACAAAATACAGAAACATTTAATGACACTATTAGATTTCCTATATATAAAATTTGTGAGGTACATGAAGAAGATAGTTCCAGGTCACCTGAAGGTTAGTGACCCTTTAGCTAATTGTCAATTGTCAAGATTTAGGACTTTTTAGAAGATGCAGAGGGAAACCTGTCCCTCCTGGCTCTGTCCAACCTGGCTGTTTTCAAGGCCAGGTTGGACAAGGCCTTGGGTGACACAGTTTAGTGTGAGGTGTCCCTGCCCATGGCAGGGGGGTGGAACTAGATGATCTTAAGGTCCTTTCCAACCCTAACAGTTCTATGGTTCTATGAAAAACCAAAACCACTTCTTAACCCCTACACAATAAAGAGCAAACAGAAATAAACTTCTAGCTCACTAATTATTTTTTCTCACACTTAACATTTCTGGTGGAGCTATGAAGACTTATGCCATTTCTTTTAACAAAACCTCCCTAAAACTCTGTTCTGGTTCAGCAGTAGCAGTCATTTTTCTCCTTCTTAGCAGCTGGTGCACTGCGGTGGTTTTGACTTTCAGCCTGGGAACAGCACTAATATCACTGATGTTTTTAGTTGTTGCTCAGTAATGTTTACTCTGACCAAGGACTTTCTGAGTCTCATGCTCTGCCAGGGAGGAGGGGAAGCCGGAAGGAAGCAGAGACAGGACACCTGACCCAAACTGTCCAAAGAGGTATTCCATACCACAGCACATCATGCCCAGTATATAAACGGGGGCAGTTACCCGGAAGGGTTAGATCACTGCTGAGTCAATTTGGGTATCGGTCAGCAGATGGTGGGCAGCTGTTTTCTTTTCCCTTGTTATTTCCCTTGTCATTATTATTATTGGTGGTAGCAGCAGTGGTTTGTGTTATACCTTAATTACTGGACTGTTCTTATCTCAACCTCTGGGAGCTATATTCTTTCAATTGTCCTCCCCATCCCTCCCACAGCGGGGAGAGGAAGGGGGTGAGGGGAGTGAGCAAACAGCTGTGTGGCTGACTGGGCTTAAACCACAACAAAGTCTGACAGATTACTACAGTTATTTTGGCTGAAAATGCATGCACAGGACTCTTAGAGCCAGTCAATAATATGTGGATTGCAGAAATTTCTAGGGTTTCAGGCAAAACTCTTCTTTCTTTCCTGTTTGCTGTCACTAAACTACTCTAGGGCCAAAATACTTCACCAATGTTTTTGCATCATCTTGAGTCACTGTGCGAGTTTTATATACGCCAACCAGAAAATTAGTCTATAAAACTACAGGGTTCATGCACTGGATTAACAATGTTCTGACTCACTGATCTTCAAATTTGTCATTTCATCTATAGAAGTATTCTTCAGCAAGCAAAGGTATTTGTTAACACCACCAAACATTTAAAGCAGGCTTTATACAGCAGTGCTTTCCATTCTGGTCAGAAACTTAAAGGGCATTTTAGCTCAGACAAATTGGTTCAACTTGTCCTTGACAAGAAATACTGCTTAGGAAGTGAAAAGCTGCATTCTGCATTTGAAATGGGGTTTGGGAAAAAAACCTAAGGCAGCAAACTTGCATCTTCACAACAAAAAAACCTTCCATTTATTTTGTAACAGAATTTTTCACCCTTTGGAAAATTCAATTATATGGCAAGGGTCACTAATTTCTCTTTCTTTCATTTGCACTGTGTTTTGCTCAATGCACTTGTTCACAGTTGTAGCTTGGCAAGGTGATTTTTGCTAAGAGAAAAGCTGGCATCCTGAATGTAGTGTTCAACATGGTTTGAGTGACCTTACAAACAGCCCAACTCTGTTGCCTTGAACACTATAGAAAGATAATACTTTCTGTGGTCACTTTTGTACGCAGTTGTCCAGTTTTCTCTTTGTAGAAAGCATATTCTTCAAAGTAAGCTCTGCTTCTTAGAGTCCTTAAAGCACAATTGCATCACTTTGCTGCCTATCCCTCCCTTAGCACATGGAGACAACCGCTAATCCCCATATTTCCAGTTCAGACAAGCTCATTAATCAAAAAACTTTATTTCTTTTCATGCTTCTCTGTAGTGCACTCGACAGTACTTTTGACAATGTTTTTAATTGCTTCAGCCAGAATGGTAAAAGGGATGTTCAATCTCTTTTCCTTGCTAGCTGAAATAAATGTTCATTGCCTTAAAGCAGAACTGTGACAGGCAAGATTTCTTGTTGCCTAACAGTAGGTCCCCAGTACAAGTACAGATAATGAATTACTATATAAAAAGATAATTTAAAAAAATTCTTTTGATACCTGGGGAAAATGAGCTCCTCTTGGGTGAATAAGGTATATTTGTCTAATAGTTTATAGCCACTAAAAGATAAAACCCACTATTTACTACCTTTTCTTCTATTCTTCAATGATATGCTCCCTTGCTCTGCTATCTGACCTCTTTGTAAGGCAGCGCAGGAAACTAGCAGAAAGTTACTCAGGTTTTTTGTTACCGCTGATTTAGTGAGCCACATCCCCACAGGTCAGTGGAAGACCAGAGCCTCTGACAGGGAAGGCAGGATTGTGCTGTTGATGAAGGAAATTAAGGAGAGAGCAGCTGGACCATTCCATATGCTGGCACTGAGCCTTCACATCAGCTCAGCTATCTTGTGGTGTTTGCTCTACCTTAAAAATAATGTGTGTTGGCTTGGTTTTGTTTGGATCTTTGTTTCTTTTTTTTTCAAACAAAAATAAAAAATAAGATCACCAAAAAGCGAACAACCCATGTAACATTCTTGACAGTTTTTAATTCAACATCTAGTGGTATGGCATTTTACATCAGCTGTATTAAGAACGATATCAGTACTATAATGGTTATTTTCACCTCAGTGAAGCAAATAATACCTCAAAAGATAAGTGCTCTGGTCATGGTAAATAAGCACGTTTCATTTAACTTGCATGCATTTAAGGTCTTGTATTCAAAAGGATAGCAGTGTGCCTGCTTTTAGCAGCTGATACTGCGGCATTTCTGAATTATGAAAGACTGAGATTTAAATGTTTTTATGCATAGTACACAATAACATAATTCATAGGCTAGATGTTTTTAAACAAACACTTTTAAAAACAGTTCTCATTTTTACTTATATGTTTATACATCAGAAAACCATCACCTTCAAACATGCATGTTGTAGGAATTTTTGAGCACAACCTCTCTTAATTTATAATCTCTCAACAGCGTTATGATGACTGCTTGAATAACATTTAAAACAGTGCCATATTCTGTGCATTTTAAAGTATTGTTTAATATCATTTAACAGGAACAAATGAAGAGTTAGAAACATGTGAACAGACAGTCTTGGGAGATTTTGATGTTTACACAATAAGTTACCAAGATCATTTTCTTTATCACACACTGCTATTTTCAGAAATCTTGGCAAATAAAACAGTTGTCTCAGAAATCACTCAAACTCATGAGCCTTCATAATCATATGAATATTCTCATTAAGACTTTATTTATTTCTGGTTCTCTGACTTTGAAGGTCACCAATGTGCCTAAGTAGAGCAAATAGCTATTGAGAATCTTCTTATAAGGATCACACACTGTTCATGAACCATCTGTGGTGAGTTTTGATTTGTAGGAGGAAGTTATTAAACAAATTTTGAACAAATTGATCTGGAACCATTCTAAACTCAACTCAACCAATTTCTGCTTAAAAAAAAAAAAAAAAAAGGAAAGAAAAATGAAAAAGTTAATAAACTCATGAAATTTACTTGTTTTATGGTATTTGTTTTTAAATTTTGGTCACCAGCAATTCTCACTAAATTGCCTTCCACATTATTTTGCTAATGGCTTTGGAGAAGTAAAATAAATTCCATAGTGCTCATTCAATCTACATGGAAAACCAAGTCTTTTCCACTCACACACACAATTACATATTGAATTTTAAAATCCAGAGTTACAGCCATAATTGGTCCAAAACTTGCTAATACAGAATATTGCTTTATAATACATGTAAAAAGCTAGAAATATGTCTGAAATACAGTGTCCCTCACTTTAACTGGTTAGATACATTCTAATTTCCCTGTCTTAGTTGAACAATAGATCACTTTCAGAAGAAGAAAAACAAGCCATCGTATGGAGAATGCCCTGTCATATCAAAAGAGCATTCAGTTCTTTTGATGCTCCCACTGTTCTGTTTTGTATTTATCAAATCATGAGAAAAATGGCTGAAATGGAACAAATTATAAACAGCGCACATTATCTTCCTCTCATGCTCAAAGAGGCTCAAAGGCTTTCGAATAATACCTTCCACCCTCCTGCCTTTTTTGTGTCTCTAATTGCCAAGTATTACTGAATAAAGTCATGCTGACAGTCATTCTGTAACACTTACAGAGCACAGCTAGCAGTTCAGAGAAACAGGTTGCTTTCAGATGCACAGAGGGAGCTGTAATGTGTTGGCAGTAGTATGTTGAGCTGATACTAGCCCACTGCCCGACCTGCACCCAGGTGCTCCATCACTCCCCTTCCTCAAGGTAGGGGGAGAAAAGCTCCTGGGTCAAGATAAAGGCAGGACGATCACTTGTTCAACAACTACTGTTCTGGGCAAAACAGATTTGACTTTGGGGAAATTAATCTATCACAAGTTAAAATAGCGTAGGATAGTGAGAAACAAGGACAAATCTAAACTCACCTTCCCCCTAACCCTCTCTTCTTCCCAGGCTCAACTTCACTTATTCGTTTCCAACTCTTCTACCTCCCCCACACCAAGCATCTCAGGCAGATGAGAAGCAGGGCCTGCAGTCAGCCCATGACAGGTCCTCTCTGTTGCTCCTTCCTCCTCACTCTTTTCCCCAGCTCCACAGTGAAGTTCCTCCCCTGGGACACAATCCTTCATGAATTTCTCCAACACAGGTCTTTCCCATGGGCTGCAGTTCTTTAGAAACTACTCCAGCATGGGTCCTTTTCCAAGGGGTGCAGTGCTTTGTGAACAGACTGCTTTTGCATGGGCTCCTGTCATACCAGTGACTCATGTAACCCATAGGGCCACAGATCCCGCCTGGAGCCTGCTTCTGCAAGAGTTCTCCATGTTCTGCAGCTTCTTTCAGGGTATGTCCGCCTGTTCCAGCTGGGGTCCTCCACAGGCTGCACTGTGGATCTGCTCTGCCATGGTCCTCCATGGGCTGCAGGAGACAACCTGTGTCCTCCCTTCCTTCTGCACTGACCTGGG
Organism: Psilopsiagon aymara; assembly: GCA_024733675.1. Lineage (NCBI taxonomy): Eukaryota > Metazoa > Chordata > Aves > Psittaciformes > Psittacidae > Psilopsiagon > Psilopsiagon aymara. The sequence goes on along the minus strand of JANRGW010019164.1, from coordinate 2,338 downwards.
TATCTGCCAGCTGTTTCTCTCAAGTTTTTTCTCCTTTTTCTCCTCTGTCTCACAGCTGCTGCACAGTGGTTTTTAGGCTTTCCTAAACACGTTATCACAGAGGCACCATCAGTTTGGCTGATGGACCAAACTTTGGGCTGTAGCGGATCTGTTTTCAAGCAGGCTGGAACCAGCTGTGTCTGACATGAGGACAGCTCCTGGTGTCTCCACAGAGAGGCCACCCCGGCAGCCACTCAACTGCTGCAAGCACCTTACCACAGAAATTCAGTATAGAATGCTTGTGCTGTTATTTGGTACCTCTATGCCAGCACAGAAGGAAAGAAAAAGAGAAGTCAGATCCCTGTGTTAAGCTGTATGAGTGTTGTTCTCTCTCTAGGTGAGAGTTTGCCTATTTCCTAAAAGCAGCAAAAAGAGAACTGTTCTCGAGGACCACCTGTTGATACCGTCAACAAGCCTAAAACCCCTTTATCCCCTCTTTTGAGGCCAACATTATTTAAAGCCTAGACAGATTAATTAGATATGTCACTAACTTTTCCTATGTTTGCTGCCAAGAAAAGTATTCAAGGCCTTGCTCCATGAGAGCTCTTCTTTGTGTCCTCTCCTTCCTTTTCTTTTTGCTCAGCTTTAATTTTGGAGGGTCTAGAAGTTTTTATGGACACAAAAATTCTGTAAACATCCTCAAGGGCAGATAACAGCTTCTGCTGAGGCAGATAACAGCTTCCCCTGAGGCAGTCCATCGCACTGATTAATTACTCCATGCAGTGTTCAGTTCTTCAGACAATCTCATTTTGTTAGTGTCTTGTCCTACCTCCATCAAACACTTTTTCTTTTTTATTTTCAGATGCTTGTTGGTGGTAGTCGGCTGCTAGCTCCAGCATGTGCATGCAGTATGGACCAGTGCAAGTTGTTTTCATCAGTTGTTTTGTCCTGTCATGAAAACCACAACAAATATATTGCCTTCAGTGAACAGGTGACTGGTAGCCACGAATTGCATTTGATTTTGAAATCTGAATTTCTGCCAGAACTGTAAGGTCTGAAATGTCAGCATTTCCCATGAAATAGAAATTCAAAATGTCAGTCAGATTTTATCCCAAGTGAAATATGTTTGTACAGTTGCTAGTACACAACGACATGACATTGTTTTGTCTTCTGCATGCTAGAGTAAGTTTCAAAGCTTGTGAAGGAGGCAAGCACCCTGCTCCCCTTCCAGCTCTGAAGTTCCTGTTTGAATAGTCATGTTGTGTAGCGATAATGTGTCTGGTTTTCTGTATTAGAACAGCTGCAGCATTAGTTTGTGATAAGCCTTTCTAACAGACTTAATCTTAGGGCTGCAAGAAGGGATGTGACTTCTTTTCCTATGCTAGAGTATCTCATTTTGCCAGTGGGATTCACAGCTATTTGTTTACCAGCAGAGGTATTTTGAAATTCAGGTTTTGTGTTCCAAAATGCTCCACACTGGCTATCAACCTCCGTCCCCTCCCCACCATGTTTCTGCTCCCTTCTGTCTGCCTGCCTCAGCCTACCCTGTCCATACCATCTCCAAATATACTACTGTCCTTCAGTTCTATTTCTCTGATGGTGGCCTTTCTTTGTAAGTCACTGAGGTTACTCCCCATTGGGTGCTCTCTCACTGCTAATTTTCAAGAGTGCCTGAATAAAAAAGAGCTCCAAGTGGTGCTTCCTTTTAGCATCTTTTAGCGACTCATCTGCAGCTACCTTTTTGTATGTTGCAGCACATTGCAGGCCACTGCTCTATATAGCAATGACACATTTCTGAGGCATGCCCAGGGCGCTGGGAGGCAGGGGATCTGAGCATGGGAAAGGGAAGGCATTTATTTAACACACTCCCAAGATGAAATAAGGGTGCCACATAAATATGCAACATGCCTGTAATGGCTTTTGGAAGCAGCAGCTGATTGCAAAGCCCTGTTGTGTTCATACAGCTAAAGGGTAGGGCACAGGTTGGCAACATAAACAGTAAAAGTAGAATTTTAATTAAGTAATGATGGCAACCTCTAACAAAATTACTCTAACAATGTGCAAACAGTTTTCCAGAGATTTATAATTGGACGTGCTTGGGTGAGTTTTCATGAATCTCTTTTAACATTTGCCCTTTGGATGATCTTGCCAAAAAAGTTTGGGTTTCTTCTTCTACAGTGTTTTTACTGTGAAAAAAATAAAATACTTTTCCTCAGCTTCAGTTTAGGAAGTATTCTAGCCAATTTTGCACTAATCTTCAAAAAATATTCAATACAAAGTAGCCTGAAGGAGCTGGCAAATGAAGTTGCTAAGCCACTGTCCATCATATTTGAAAAATCATGGCAGTCAGGTGAAGTTC
>JANRGW010019162.1:27565-55391 GCA_024733675.1 Psilopsiagon aymara | reverse complement strand
TCCTCCCGGCTCCCCCTCCTCCCTGGCAGAGCATGAGGCTCCGAAAGTCCTTGGCCAGACCAAACATCACTAAGCCGTAACTGAAAACATTGGTGTTATCAGTGCTGTTCCCAGGCCACAAGTAAAAACCACAGCACTGCACCAGCTACCAAGGAGAATAATGACTGCTACTGCTGAACCCATGACACCTAGTGTGGGACAAACAATATGGTTACATTTACCAGACCTTGGGGTGTACGAGATAAGTAACACTTCCTAATGATGTGCTCTGAGGCCAGGTGCAGAGCATTAATGATAAAGCTGTCATTTATGCCTCTGCAAATGCAGAGCACTACACTCTGAAAGCCACCATTAACCTCTGGAGGTTTAATGAGTTACACCACCAACAACAGAACTTTTGAAATAGTTATACACCACATGGAGCATGGCAAGAGTGGAAGGAAGGTCTCCTGAACACAGTGCTCAACAAAGTCCTTGAAAGGAATTGCTTTAGAGCAATGCCTGGGAGCAAAATGTAAGTGACCTCTTTATTCACATCAGAGAATCCTAGAATCACAGAATAGTTAGGGTTGGAAAGGACCTTAAGATCATCTAGTTCCAACGCCCCTACCATGGGCAGGGACACCTCACACTAAACCATATCACCCAAGGCTATGTCCAACCCTGCCTTGAACACTGCCAGGGATGGAGCATTCACAACTTCCCTGGGCAACCCATCCCAGTGCCTCACCACACTCGCAATAAAGAACTTCCTCCTTATATCTGACCTGGTCTCCACCTCTTTAAGCTTTAACCCATTATCCCTTGTCTTACCTCTACAGTTCCTAATGAAGGGTCCCTCCCCAGCATCCCTATAGGCCCCCTTCAGATACTGGAAGGCTCTATGAGGTCTCCACACAGCCTTCTCTTCTCCAGGCTGAACAGCACCAACTTTCTCATCCTATCTTCATACAGTAGGTGCTCCAGCCCCCTGATCATCCTCGTGGCCCTCCTCTGCACTTGTTCCAACAGTTCCATGTCATTTTTATGTTGAGGACGCCAGAACTGCACACAATACTCCAAGTGAGGTCTCACGAGAGCAGAGTAGAGGGGCAGGATCACCTCCCTCGACCTGCTGATCACGCTCCTTTTGATGCAGCCCAGGATATGGTTGGCTTTCTGGGCTGCGAGTGAACAGTTAAGCTGGCTTATGTTCATTTTCTCATCGACCAACACCCCCAAGTCCTTCTGCACAGGGCTGCTCTGAATCTCTTCTCTGCCCAACCTGGAGATTGCTACGGGATTGCTGGGATTAGCTTGCAATTGCTCCAACCCAGGTGTAGGACCTTGCACTTGGCTTTGTTGAACTTCAGCTTGTCAAGGTCACTCTGGATTCCATTGCTTCCCTCCAGTATACCAACCACATCACGCAACTTAATGTCCTCTGCAGACTTGCTGAGGGCTCACTCAATCCCACTGTCCATGTTGCCAGTATGGATTTGGACAGATGAAATTACATTGCAGGCTGGTTTTAATGAAGTTTAACTTCCCTCATGTGAGAAAGGGACACAGGAGAAGAAAGCAGTAGAGCACTCGTGAGACTAATCAGAATTGCTGAGTCCCAAATTCACAAGTTTGTTCCTGAAGCAGCTTAGATTTTTATTAACATATCCTTTCAAAATACTAAGTAATTAACAATTTGTTTCATTAAAATAGTCATTTTTTACCTGCAGATAATCAGTCAGCCAAGAGCTGGAGGTAAATTTGCTCAGGGTGAATTTGCAAAGTTTTATTTCCCCTACTGAGGGGAAGATCTGCAGCAGCTAGAAAGATGGGTCCTGCTCAAGCAACGTACTGCTACTGAAATTCAGAGAAGAATTGGGTCGGTTATGCTGTTGTCATCACCCTCAAGAGTTCCATTATACTTATTTGCTACTTTAAGGCATGCATTATTTTTGGAATAAGTCCTAATATCAATCAAGTGTGGTACCCAGCTTGTCTTGCCAGTCCGGGCAGACTAGCTCAGAACCATGTCTCCAGCCTGTCAGCACACAGCAGAGCACCACTATAGGCCCTTCAGTTAGAAGAAGTTTTTTCTCTTTCTTCATTTTATAAAACTTTGAATATCCCTAAAAAGTTAGGAAACTCAAATGTTTGTTACCAACACTCAGAAGTTATACTATCGTTACTTTTAAATCGAGTTATTTTCAGAATTTTTTTTAAAATGCAGTAGAAGGCATTAGCTGAAAGTCCTACAGTCTTACTACACTGCGCGTATGTGGCAGGTCTGAAAGCTTTTGCCTGCGCCTGTTAGCCTGGATCCTATGTTGAAACCCATTAGCAGGAAAATCTTCTGGGGCTATTTTTTTAAGATCACTTACCCCATCAGGCTACAGCAACATAAACACCATACCCCATATTCTTGAGTTAGCATTTTGAAGGTGCCCCCTTTTTTGTGGCTATAAGTCTTGACCTTTGACATCTTCACAGGAAAGAGAATGATAGTGAATAAGCAGTAAATTCTTAACTGCTTTAGGCAGAGGTCAGGCAGGGCGATAAACTGAGTGTCAAGGTAACAATGCACAGGACCATCCCATTGTGAGTGCTTTGTGTGTCAGTGAACTTGATTCATACTTAGTGTGAATAGAGGAACTCCCAGCTATTTGAGGAATGTCAGCAATTTTGTCATAAAGCAACTTTGATCTTGCTCCAATTTCCCAAGCTCATTCATTAGCTGAGAATGTGGAGGGTAAGATAGACTCTATCTTTTGGGAGACTGACGGCCTGCTACTAAAATAAATCACCTACTTTTTCTCCCTGTCCTCATAATAAAACAATCCATCTCAGGTCCTCTTGCCAGATGATGAAACTTTCGACTCCAAAGAAATCTCTCTCTGATGCATGGGCTAGGAGGAATGCCTTTGATTTTTGAAACTGAGGGTCAGATTCTATAAACATACCACCCCAAAGCTGATCAGTCCCCACCTCCTCCCACAGTAACCTGAGTCATGCTGGTGACCTTTTGAGACTTCTAACAATGTAGAAGTTGAAGGAGTTTTTAGCCTTCACAAAAAAAAAAAAAAAAAAAAAAAAGGTCTCTTTTCTTTGTCCTGACAGCTCGGTCCGTTTTGAAGCGTGGAGCACTTTGTTCTTTCTCCCTGGACAGGCTGTCCCACACCAGGACTGTTGGGTAGACTCTGAGCCTCCCCCAGCAGAGCAAACACCAGTTCGCCTAAACTTTCACGTGCTGTTTGCTCTCTCACCCTCTCCACAGGAGTGTGAAATGTGCCAAGAGGAACATCTCTCTGTCAGGGTTTGGGCTTTTTTTCCCTATTCTGATTTAGGACAAATTTAGCATTCTAAGCTATCTTTCCTTCTCACTGCTATTATAATAACATTTTAAAAACAAGGACACTTTTACCTAAAGGTCTTTTTTTTTTTCTCCCCAAATAATTAAAGCTCATTTACCACCTCTTTCCTGCTGTGAAGCAGGAAGTCACCTCTTAAAAAAATGTTAAGTGAAGTAGAGAGAAACTAATTGATTCATCCAAAGGTCAGAGGGTGTCAGTAGCAGAAGGAGAAAATGAAGCAAAGCATCCCAGGTCTCTAGTGCTAGCCTTCAGAAAATATGCTCTGCCACAGGTTTCCTTTATGGCACCACCTACATTTTTCAACTACTCTCAGTTAATTTCAGGACCCAGTTTTTCAATCTCCTGGCTTTGCAAGCAGTATGTTCATGTCCTCAAACAAACAATACTCAGAACTCACCAGCACAGTGGTTAAGTCTCCTAATCTTACATGTACTTACCTTAGGAAAAGAAATCACAGGCACACTTGTTCAAACAATCTTAGTGCCAGCTTTCCCCACATTTTAATCTTATAAAAATGCTTCAACTACGCAAAGGGATTCAGAAACATGTTTATGAACATTTTCCAAACATTTTTTAAGATTACTTTTAAAGCATTATAATTGCCAAGTGATGAGATTTTGGAAGCAGTGGGGGCAGAAGTATCCTAGAACTCCATCTCCTCATAGCCCACTCTCTACATCTCCTCTTATTTCATTAAAGGCTTGGAGGTAAAAGCTGTAAAAGCACACCCCCTGGGTCTGCTAGGCATTTTGAAAGTGCAAGTGCTGATTGGATGCAGAATGTGCATCAAGGTAATCCTAACTCACATATTCTAGGATGTGAAGGCTGACTCTACAATTATCCAACTACATGCAATATGGGTCAGTAGTAATGGGAGAGAAAGACATCTTTTCCACTTATCTCCTTGGGTAAAATCATCCCTGCAGATGCCAGGGGCATTATGTTTGGTTCTCGTTTTTATAGCTTTGCAGTGAAAACCATGGTATCTTTTACTTGCTGTCAAGTCCAAAATGGTGCAGTATCAGAAAGCAGAAATCATACTTTGTTCCCCTAGAAACAGCCTCTCCTAGTGCTTTGTGTGCATAAGGAGAGGTGCTGCAGGGAGGAACAAGGTTCTCTTCTTATCTGCACACTGCTTTTAAAATTACTTAGCATGTGGCTTCTTTGGACAATGACTGTATTCTCCCCTGTGAGGCAGAAGGATCTGCTGCAGTCTTGCACTGCTGCACAATAAATCAAACCATTCAAGTACGCTGTAATAAAAATACTTGCTTTGAAGTACATTAAATGTCTAATTTCCTAGTGGTAACAATGATGCCTTATCATGTTTCTTTTTTGTTGTTATTGCTGTTGGTTTGTTGGTGCTTTCTTTCATTTAGACCATTTTCTCTGTCCGGTTGTTTTGTTAACATGTGTGGCTGTCTAACAACTGGATTTTGGATTCCAGATGTTTTGGCAAGAGAAAGCACTAAACAGCCATATACATCCCAGAAACCTCATACCACCCAAGTAGCTGTTATGTCAACTGGCTAATGTAAGCCTACCCAGAAATTCCCCCCTCTTCCTCCCTCTAGATGGCTGCTAACCCTTTAGTCATCAATACAAAATGACAGAAATTCTTTTCCACGGCTAGTATTACAGAAACATCCAGGGTGGGGGATATAAAGCCACATGCAAATAAGATCCATGTGGTTTTGATGAAAAAAAAAGGAGGTATTTTAATTAAATAATGAGCTCAGTCTCTTTTGTGGCGAACACAGTGATCAGCTCTGTGATTAAAGGTATACTTATACACACAGACATGCATATATGAATACATGCACACACATGCATGCAAAAGTACTTCTTTTGCAGGTTGTTTATGATGCTGCTGGTTTTGATCTAAGGTTTTTCCTTCAAGAAAACAGAAGTAGCAAGGAGAGGCAGTCACTAATTTTATGTATTTGTTTATGGGAGAGGTGTCTTCTTTGGAGAGGATAAGGCTATGACTTACCACTTTACTGCAGAACACCATTACCACTCGTATGGATTTCCTGAGGTGTTCCTTTGCTGCTAGTGGTCATGAGCTAAAAGAGCAATAAACTGAGAGATCCCAGATTGCATCCCAGTTATTACTAAGCTCTGGAATGAAGCATTGGGAATTACTAAGCATTGGGAATGAAGGCAAGACAGGTACATAAGAAGTCAGAGAAGTAAAGCATTCCAGATTATATTAAACAATTTTCTGTCTCTTCTCATGGGAAATACTGATGTGTGGGTTACTGACCCATTTCCATGCTTCCTCCCACATTTTCTTCCACTCTGAAAAACTTATCACATGTTGCAATAATTTTCCTTTCTTCTTAGTACCAAACAGCTGTGGTCCCATCACAGCCCCAGTGCTTTGGATGAAGTTGATCTCACTATTGCCAGACTTTCTGTTCTGTATTTTTGAAAGAATCTATCAATTTTACTCTGGATGGTAGCCACAAGGGAGAAATCAAAGACGCTAACTCCTCAAGTTAACTCCTGAGTGGGTGACTTTATTGCCATTAATTACTGATAGTGTAGGGCTTTATGGGGGAAGACATGACCAAAAGGTGGAATAAAACAGGCAGGGAAAACAGAAGAACAGAGGAGTACAAGAAAAGACAGGTTATAGAAACTGAGACTGGGTAGAGATCTTGGAAGTGAGGGATGGAATCTGAAATGTGACCCAGAAAATGCTGATTCAAAGAGAAATGACTAAGTAGAAGTCACAGTCAAAGGAAATTATTATAACCACTGTGTTTTTAATGGAACAGAATACAGCAAGACTGAGATCATCTGCAGAAGAAGAAAATTCATTATGAGAAGAAAGAGGCATCAGAAAAAACACTCAACTTGACCAGGCAGATAGGAGGGAGAGAGACAGATGTTGTAAAGCAGAGTTGATTTCGGTGTAGAGCAGCCTAGGCTAGAGTCTGCCAGCCCAGTACTCATACATGGCACAGCATGGTAGTATGGGCCATGGTAGCTCCTTTAGGCAAGTCTGCTCTTGGCTTTATAGGTCCCAGAATGGAAGTGCCAGGATCAGGTTGTTAAGAGAGAAAGAAATTACATCAAGACGTACCCATGCTTTCTGTCATCTGAATTTGGGTACTTCCTTAGCCCCAGCTCCATGCCCCCTTAAACTTGTCCCTCAGCTGTGGCATGAGATGTTACAGCCTTCCGAGAATTCCCCAGTTTCATCTATCAAGGGATCTAATTAGATAACACTGAAAAAGAGACTTTTAAAGCATTGCAAGTGATATTGCTATTATTTAAACTACCAAGCAAAAAAAACAGAGACTGTTTTCACAGGCCTTTTCTTTACCAAGACAACCACCAGAGACTTCCTGTATAATAAATGATACCATACATTCAGCCAGTGACCAGCAGACTGAATTAAATTTATCCAGTTGCAGTGGTGACTGTCTCCCAAAGAGCTAAACTCTTTATTGTTAGATAATCTTTTCAGCTCAACTCAGATAACATTTAAAGTCAAATCCACCACTGTGAATTCCAGCTGCATATGTAGGACCCCATTTACAAAATTTAGAAGTTAAAATCTGTGTCTGCATCTGAATGTGAGCATGAATGTTAATCTTTTTGACTAAGGAAATCTACGACCATGAATATGAATGGTGGGTATAGTAGCATCGTCAGTGTCATAACTGCAATTTTACAAGATAACAGTGATGTCCCAGGCTTGAAAAGAATCTCCTCTGTCTGATGGAAACTGTGTACTGGGGTCTATCTCTAAGGTCAAATTTTCCTTTGGGTCTTTTTGACCATTTACTGAACTCTAACTTCAAAGAGGAGTGTTGAAATAAATGCTTCCAGTTTTATGTATTGCAGACCCAAAGACATAGCTCTAGGGTTAATGTTTAACAGTAATGTTTCAGAGTCCTGCTTTAGTCCCCCACTGCCAAATTCATCAATCTCCTTTCTTCAGAGTGGTTAAAAAAAAAGATCTCCTCCATTTTCATTCTCTTTTTCTGGAAGTTTTTAGACCCTCTGTAGTTGAAACTCTAGTATTTCTTTAGCCAAGGAGACTGACATGAGCAGAATGGGTATCTGAAGTTCATTAAAAACAAGTCATGTGAGTAAGAACCTACAAAGAAAGCTATTAATAATGCCTGAGAAACTAACAGGGCTTCAGGATCTGGCCAACTTGTAGAGCTTCCATATTAAATCACAGTACACTGAGCCTTCTGAATGAAGGCCAATTCCAGGAGAAAAGTAACGTTAAAGGATGGGCTATTATCTAATTACTCTTGTTTCAGTTTGTACAGATGCCATCACATTTGTTTCAAACTGATAGGGGCTATTATAGAGTGATTACAAACCAAAAGGGAGGTCTAATGTTTTAGTTCAAGTAAAATAAAACATAATTTTTCTTGAACAAACTGAGGTGATACTGGCAGAGTAAATTATGTTTTTTTCATGTAAGTAATTACAGAAGTAACGTATTTCCAACCATCTGCGTGTGCTGCGTGTCACACGTCCACTGAGATGCCATATTTTTTGTTGTGTGATTTGGGTTTTTTTTTCTTACAAACAAGAAAAGATAGTGTTTCAATCAGGTTAAAAACTCAAATCCAAATCTAGGTTTATTATTGCACTTCTCCTGAATATTAACATGCTAAAAAATCCAAGCCAAAAGAGTGCATTCTCAGTTTCTTGACATATTTAAGTATACATAATTAGCTATGTACGTATACATTTTTATTCAAGAAGCCTACTCATGTTACTTGTTTTTAAAAAGTTACAAAACTGAACTGTTTGATAAGAAGATTTTACACAGATATTAGTGCAAATTTTAAATAGATCTTTTTTTTCAATTTTTCAACAGCTATAATAAATAATGATGGCATATTCCATATGGAATATATTCGATTTTATTCACCACACTCAAAAAAACCAATCTTGAGCTTCCCTGTAACATCCATTAACAGATTATTTGCACAGCTGGAAATGACAAGAGAACAGAGATTTCAGTTGGCAAGACACCTAGGCAGAAGATCAGACCTCAGCTTTTCTCCTCTCTTATTCTGAAACTGAAAAAGATACCCACTAGGACATAAGGGGCCCAAACTTTCCCCTCAAAGGAAGCAAATGCTGGACCAAAACAGTGTAAACAGCCAGTCAAATGGCTGTGAAGGTCAAGAATGTTAGGAAGTCTCTCAGCCACTGGCTGCTGGAAGCTGAGAGAAAGCAACAGGGGAAGGTTTAGCCTGTATGTGCCTTTTGCACATACTGAGCATCTGCAGTTGACCACTGATAGCAGAGATGAGATGCTGGACAAGACAGATCGCAGTTCAAGCCCAGTGTGTTGACATCTACATTCTTGTGCCAGCAAAAATGGAAGTATTGTAAGGCAAAAAAGAAGAGCACTATAAAAATATTTAATTTACCTCCATGAATGGCACCTGCCATTCTTCTTGTCAATATTTGCATCCAAATCTAACTGAAACTACTTTGAAGTGAAGAAAATATTGGTGATGGCATCACTTACTGCTGAAACTTTCTTCACTGTATCAGTCAGTCAAGGCCAAGATGGTTTGCTTTAGTTTTGCTCAATGGATAGACATGCCTTCCTGTCCACCTGCCTTGCCAGTAAATGACAGATCCTTATCTGTTTCTTTTTCTGCTCCTGAGTCCTCCCTCACTTTTCTACCTGCCTCACTAAAATTATTTACCGATGCTGTGAAGTTTGGTCTTACGAATTGAAGCTTAGGTGCAGAAATGTAAGAGGCAAGAAGATGCAATTGCTTCAACCAAGGCCTGAAGTGGACTGAACACACATTTACGTGTACAGTATATGTAGTTTCTCTTTTCCACATCCATTCTCTGTAAGAAATAAATATTGGAAGTGAGTGTGGAAAAATCACAGTGAATCCAGATCTGAAACTTGGCAGGTGTCTGCCTCCTGTTTAGTATCCTAAACTGAGAGTCACTAGGGATTTAGATACTTAAATGCTTCTTAGGATGTGGTAATAAACAAGACAATCCACTCAAGTGCAGAGGTATTTGTTTCTGTTGGGACATACTGATGATATCTTTATTTCATGACACTTGACAGGGAATTGGCCACTACTTAAGGTCTAGTTAACCCTCCCTATGTTGAACTGGGAACTTCCCTAACTCTTCAGTTGCTCTGAGCACAAGATGTACCTCACTTTATCTAAAGTGAAATGGATATTTGCTTTACCCTTATTTTTTTAATTTATTTTGCTTCAGAGGAACATTAAGAAACTCTGATTGCCATCAAGCAATTTTAAACAATGCGGTTGCATCTCCATCTCCAATCTGTTGCCTACAAATCAAAGTACTTTAAATGTCACTATTCATTTCCCACTCTTCCCCCAGCCTGCTAAAAGCCAACATTAACTTGTTTCTCTAATTAGCTGGCTACATCTATTGCCAAACCAGATTGCTATGAGCTATGTCCTCTTACATCATTTGCTTATTAGCAGAATTTATTGCAGCAAAATATAAACAGCTAAGAGATTAACAGTTACTCTAGAGCTGTCAGGATGTCTCTAAGATGATTTCTATAATGTCCATGTCACTAGCAAGTGCTAATCCAGGCATGTGAGCACTGATGTTTATACCTACCAGATAAAGGACGGCTTCATCTATTTAGTTAACTAAGAGTTACACTGGGGAGTTTCTCTGAAAAAATCATGGGACTTAAATGAGGCTTTACTTTTCAGACTGAAGACAAAGTAGCAGAAGAGCATTGCCATTTTTTTTTATATAGATCATTAACATCAGTACAAGATCTAAGCAGTAACTACATATATTACTTGGTATAATACTTACCAAAATGAGAAATAAAAAAAAAAAACAAGCCCAAACAAAATCCCAGGTGCAATGCCTCTCCATCCTTCCTGCATCCCTTTCATCTCTTAGGCTGTCTGTACTAAAGAGATGATTTCAGAATTTCTTGTGGCTCTGATAGGGGCTATGGGATCCTCTGCTCTTGAAATAAATTGTAGTTTGTATTTCGTATTAAATGGTAGCTTGCTCTTCTCCTGCTTCTAGCATCATCCCCGTGTTCTAAGTTCTCAGTGTCTAAATAGCACAGACTGGTTTCCTTTCCTATGCTTTCGTTTTTTGTAGCAATTTCTGACTTGCACTATCAACAGCTCTACAGGATACCGATCCACTTTCTATAAGAAGACAAAGTGAAGCTGGAAACATCTCCTGGGTTTGGAGGACATGATCTGAACAGCTGAAAGATATAACAATGTTAGAAAAAGTCAATCAAAGAAGGTTTTTACTGGGACATTAATCACTACAGGGTAAATTCAAAGATGAAGAAAGTCCCTAGATTTCTAGAAAAAATCTCCAGAAAAGAAGCAAAAACTTCTTTTGCTGATGGAAGTATCTCAGACCACAGAAGCTTGCTGTAGAAATCAAGTTTAGGACAAGTGCCAGCAAACGTCAGAAAGGCCACAAAAGACTAAGGCTAAATCCAGTAAGGCAACTTTAGAAAGCACTTTGCAAAGATTTAGCAGCATGACTCCTGCTACAATCAAAGCAAATCATAATGCTTAAAAGTTTGCAAAGTATCTTGAAGTATCTAGCATTACTGATGTTCCTTTTTCGCCCTTATCCAACTGCACTAAAATTCTATATTGGGTGTTTTTCCTCTACAGTTTAGGTAACAGTCTCCTATTGAGTTGCCAGCATCTGAATTATAATTTGTGTTTGTTTTTCTTTTGCAGCTGTCAAATGATAGTGGTTAGAGCTGCACAAGAAATGGCAGGGTGAGTTAATCTCTTCTGCAAGTCCACTGATTTGAGAAGTCCAGAAGAACCAGTTCAGTTAGGATACACAAACAAGCCATCTTAACTGACCAGAGAGTTATATCATGGGCGCGGCTGGTCCTTTCCTCATCTGTTTGGTATGCTTTGGAAGAACTCATGAATTATCCATGCTGCTGGTTTGATGCCCAAAGGGCTTTATTCATGGGAACTGTTGATTGGTGAGTAATATGGATGGCAGAAGTATAAGCTCAAAGGTGAGGTCAGCATCCTGCTGAATGTCAATGGCAGCCCAGCTGATGTAACCTTCTACCCTTTGTTGCAGTGTAATCCTTCACAGTTCAGGTCAAATTGATGCATTTTTACTGGAGTGACTGGATCTCCATAGTTCTTACTATGAGAAGTCTTCATTTCTTACAGAATGAAACACAGCTTTAGAAGACTAAAATGCTGTTATATACTCTGAATGCACTTTGTTGGAAAGCTGTATGACAGCACAGTCAGCTGGATGAATGTCTCCCCTTCCACCCAAGGACAAAAGGAACCAGGAGGATAATGCGATGCCTTCTCTAGCAAGAATGCGTCTTGTACAGAAGCCTCATTATATCCAGGTGTCTTTATAACTGTGAGCCTTGGCACAAAGTCACAAAGGAGGTATAAACTGCTCCTTAGGAAGGCCTGATGCATCAGCCCATCCATATGTACAAAGAGAACTATTGGCTGGGTGATGCTCTGAGCAAGACAGAAAAGTGCTTTTCTCAGCTTTGGTATATGTGACATGCTACTAATCATCTCTCAGGCCAGGTGTGGTCTTCAGGTCAGAAAATTTCAAATGGCCCAGTACCTCAAGGGACATGCTATCTTATCTAGACAGCTGAAAAGGGATTCGGGGTCCTTTTGGAAGGATTCACAAACAGACAACAGTTCCCACTGCAGTGCAGGACTACGCTGGATAAGTAGCTAAGACATGAGGCTTACTTCCCAAGTCCTCTTGCCTTAACCCTACCACAACTTTGTCCCACCAAAGGAAGGGCACCACAGCAGCTCGCAAGCAGCCCACAACCTCTCCAGCACAGCACTCCTTCCACTGGGCTAAACATTGCTCCCTCACTCACCTAACTCCTGAGTAGATGACGCTCTTCATTTGACAAAGTGCTTGGCTGCATGAGATGATTCACACAGCCACTGTTGGTGTATAAACTATAAGCACCTGCTAAAATCTCCTCAGGATCATTTATGGATGCATGTACCCAGAAGCACCACAACTATGAGAAAATGAAGAACCTTTACTATTGATTATTTTATTTCACACCCTACAGAGACCTCAGCTCTCCCACTTCTCAGTTTAATACATTCTGCCACATTAAACTTGATTTCATTAACTGCAGATGAAATTCCACTGGCTTGCAGACATATGCGTCAGTGAAGCCAAACAACATTGTTGCCACACCTTGATAGTGGGAAAGCTTGAATATCTGGCTGCTTGAGGGAAAGGTGATCTCAAGAAGAGGGGGCCAAGTCTACATGAGTGATTTCTGGCCTTGAACTGAGGTGTTGGACCTTTCACCATGTCACTAATCATCCTTGACTAAATATCTCGTTGGCAGAAACTACTCAGCTGGGTTGAGCTACCCAGTCAGGTGGTGATTCTGGCTGAGATGGACACCAAGGCACCAGCAGAAGCCCAGGAGCACAGTCAGAGTCCTCCTCTGACACTGGTGGGGAGAATCTCTGTACAGAAAGAGCCAAAAACATAAGAAAAGATTTGATTACAGGAGGGGGGAACATATCTAATTCTGCACATAAGTATCCCAGAAAAGGAGCCACCCCCACATACTTCCTCTGTCCTTCACTCAATTTTATGCCGACAAAGTATGCTTCAATTCTGGTTGAAAAGTTATGTGATAAATTTCAACAGCCAAACTTCCTCTGTTACCATTCATACCATGGGGATGGATATTAAAAAATCTCTTCATTTCTGAGAGTGGTGCTGGGGGCTTACTTTGAATGATTTATACAAAGGATCCTCATACCACTTGTGATGGGAGGCCTATCAGGCTAGATGAAACTACCTGGTTTTGTTCTGAAGATTAAAATTGGGTGTTTCATAGTGAAACCTTACTAAAATGAAATTGCATCAAATATTAAATATCCACGTACTGCAGACAGGTGTCTGCTTGTGTACAAAGCGGTAGTGGCTGTATGCATATTGATCTAATCTAAAAATGGCAGCTCATTATCAAAATGGGATCCAAGTTTAAGTCATTAAAAGCGCAGAGGAAATGTCAATTTCTGAGAAAATTTGATGCTTATATGACATCTTTCCTACCCCCAAATAAAACCTAAATAAAACCTGAAATGATGACAAAGCATAGGGTTTGCAGTGCTGTCTTTCACTCCAATAACCATATGCAAGTACCAAATGGTAAGACCGGCACTTTATATGCAAAACAGAAGTCCCTTTTTTGCTAATGCAATCTATAAAAATGCTCCAGGGCTTAAATAGTGAAGCAAACTTTGAACTGACTTTGTTCTGTAGAAATCTGTAGAGGAAAAAGTTTGTCCTTTGAGGCTGCAGGAAGTGTTGCTTTACATTCTCTTGTGAAACCCATAATTAAATTATAAAAATGCTCTGGGCTTCAGAACAATTCAAAGAAATGACAAATAAGGCAGGATTTGTAATCCAGTGAAATCCTGAGATATGTCAGACTTTCCTAGGAAATCTAATTCACACAGCTGGGGCTTCATAAGAATTGGACACACCTAGAAGATCAAACCCAGATGTTAAGAAAATGTTCCCAGGGCTGAAATGATAAACATGCTGACATCATAGTTATTGATTTGTTTTTAAAATGCAAAAGCGTGTGCAGAAAGAATATGCTCTGATAAAAATGCCATCATTTGAAACATATAACTTTTCTGTAGATTGCTTCTCAGAGCAGCTGCAAAAACATGATCTATTAGAGATAAAACCGTTCTTACAAACACAGTAAAAAGGACTACAGAGAATGAATAAGACATCTGAATTTAGAAAAAAGATGTCATTAGTTATAGTAGTAAGAGAATGTTGTTTCATCCCAATCAAAGATAGTGTCCTGAGGTTATAACAGATTTCTATGCTGGTTTTGGCTGAGGTAAAGTTAGTATGTAGCTGGTATGAGGCTATGTTTTGGATCTGTCCTGAAAACTGTATTGATAATACAGGGATGTTTTTGTTACTGCTGAGCAGTGCTTATGCAGAACCAAGGACTTCACTGCCTCCCACTGCACCCCACCAGCAAGTAGGCTGGGCATATGAACTTGGGAGGTGACACAGCTGCGAGAGCTGTTAGGGTTGTTCCATTCAATATGACATCATGCTGGGCACATAAAGCTGGGGAATGAAGGAAGGGGGGACATTTGGAGTGATGGGTGTTTGTTTTCCCAAGTAACTGTTACATGTGATGGAGCCCTGCTTTCCTGGAGATGGCTGAACACCTGCCTGCCAATGGGAAGGACTGAATGAATTCCTTGGTTTGCTTTGCTAGTGCATGCAGTTTTTGCTTTACCTGTTAAACTGCCTTTATCTCAGTCCGTGAGTTTTCTCACTTTTAGCCTTCTGATTCTCTCCTCCATTCCACTGGGCATTCCACTGGGCGTTCTCTCCTCCATTCCACTGGGTGAGAAGTTGTGCAGGGCTCAGCTGTCTGTTGAAGTAAACCCATGAAAATCTGAGGCTGAATCACTGAATCTGAACTATCTTGAATGTTTCTTTTAGGGATTCTTTCAATTTCAGAACCAGGTCTGACTCCAGATTTTATGTATCACTTTTGATAAAATACAGTATGTGCACATCTGCAGAGTATGAAATATATATTCACTGAGAAGCAGAAATATTTTCTTGTCAGGATCAGTTGTATGGCCCATAAGCATTAGGAGAACAACATGTCAGATGAAGTTTATCTAAAAATAGTAATATGTGATTTCTTTTCGGGGATAAAACTTGTTAGACAGGAACTTCACATTTTCTTCCCTCACTAAGAGGCAGGTTCACATGAAGGCACCACCACACAGAGTAGGACAAATTTAGATGAATCTTGGAACATGTCTTCGAGAGGTTGCTGAAATCTGTTAGATATTTCTATAAAATCAGACCACTTTTCAGTCCCAAGGTGACCAACTATTCTATTTCAAAGACCAGAACTTTTCATCATAGGTTTTTGTGTAAGCTCTAAGTGCCTCAAATCTATCAAAATGAAAAATAAATAACAATTTCAAGTGTACTCTACTTTTCAATGACTGAATTATGAGTGATAAAAATATTTGAACAATGCAATAAATAAGAGATAATGGTTACAGTATATTATAATAATAGATGCTGAAAAGTCAATTGAGCAGCACTATATTTATATAGAATATAAATATTTTATGTGAGGAAACAGGAAGACAGTGTCTCAAAGTTGTTGGATGAGCCTCCCGATTGCATTAATGCAAAAGTTGCTATCAGACATTTTAGCTAAACAAGTAGTTTGTACCAGCCCTGTTAAATAAACTGTTCTGCGAAGAGTACTTCAATTGGGTAATGCTGAGGTAGTAAAGGAAGACAATAACTTTTTATAATATACAGAGCTCCATTATCTACTCTACAAGTGCTCCTTCTGTCCCAGAGGCTAAGGGATGCAGAATAAATTCAGTCATTGTTCATCTTAAAAAAAGAAGCTTGTAAAATTTAAAGAGATTATTTGGCATTAATTCATAGTAAAGAATTACAATGACTGACAGACAACAGAAAGAAAATGAGCTCAGAAGCCATTTCCTGAACAATACTCACCCTTACCATTGTTGGTCAAATAGCTGTCTTGTGATGAAAACTTTAATCGCTTTACCAGGAAATCAGTACAAAGAGAAAAAGGCTTCTCACTGGGATTACAAAAGAAAGTGAACTGATTTTATCATATATTTATGAATTACTACTTATCTATACAAACAAAACTCATTCTAAACAACATTTGTCAAAATATTTACTCTTCAGTGATCTCTACATCTTTGAAGCAAAAACGGAATTTAATTTCTTTCTCTAATACTCACAATCACAGTCCCAGTCTCACTGAGATATATTACGTTGGGGCTGTGGCCTATTTTTCACACATTGGAAACTTCCCCTCTCCTCTCACACCTGCAAGCAGCTGCTCTAGACCTGTTCTCATACCCACAGAATTACTGACATGAATAACCAAATGGATGTAATTCAGAAGTCTGTCAATCTGCTAACAATGCATATATAGCATGACTCCAAATCTGCAAGCCAGCCCACCCAAGCCTCTTCTGTTAACCTACAACCAGCTGCAACTAGTTTAGTAACTGCTGCTGAATCATAGAATAGTTTGCATTGGAAGAGATATTTAAAGGTCATCTAGTCCAACCATGCTGCATTAAGTAGGAACATCTTCAACTAGACCAGGATGCTCAGAGCCCCATCCAACCTGACCTTGAATATTTCCAGGGATGGGGCAACCACAGCTTCTCTGGGCAGCCTGCTCCAATGTTTCACAGCCTTCATTGTAAAAAATGTCTTCCGTATATCTAGTCTGCATCTATCCTCTTTCAGTTTAAAACCATAACCCCTTGTCCTATCACTATAGGCTCTACTAAAAAGTCTGTTCCCATCATTCTTACCAGTCCCCTTGAAGTACTGAATCTTAGAATCACAGAACAACTAGATTGGAAAAGACCTTTCAGATCATCAAGTGCAACCACTACTGCAGCACTGCCAAGACCACCACTAGCCCATGTCACGGAGGGCCTCATCTATACAGTTTGTGAACACTCACAGGGACGGCAACTCCACCACTGCCCTGAACAGCCTGTTCCAATATCTTAGCACCCTTTCTGTGAAGAATTTTTTCCAAATATCCAATCTAAGCCTTTCCTGGAGCAGCTTGAGGCTGTTACCTCTTGATCTATCACTTGTTACCTGGAAAGAGAGACCGACCCCTACCTCATTCCACCCTCCTTTCAGGTAGTTGTAGAGAGTGATAAGGTCCCTCTAAGCCTTCTCTTCTCCAGACTAAACACCTCTTGGGGGTTCTCTTGGCTGTTCCTCATCACACTTGTGCTCCAGACCCTTCACCAGCTTCATTGCCCTTCTCTGGAACCCCTTCAGCACCTCAATGTCTCTCTCGTAGTGAGGGGCCCAGAACTGAACACAGGATTTGAGGTGAGGCGTCACCAGTGCCCAGTACAGGGAGATGATCGCTGCCCTGGCCCTGCTGGACACGCTACTGATGATACATGCCAGGATGCTGTTGGCCTTCTTGGCTGCCTGGGCACAAGCTGGATCATGTTCAGCTCCATCAATCAGCACCCCTAGGTTCTCTTCCACCAGGCTGCAATGAGGTCTTCCCAGAGCCTTCTCTTCTCCCGGCTGACCAACCCCAACTCCCAGCCTTTCCTCATAAAAGTGTTCTATCTCTCCTCTGGACCCATTTTAAGAGGTTCATGTCTTTCTTGTGCTGATGACTCCACAAGAAGATGCAGTAACCCAGGTGAACAGCCATTATTGAGCTGTGGGCCTCATTGACACAGGAAACCAAAATTACAGATTGATTCAAAGAGTGATCAAATACATTTATGCAAAAAGTCAGTCAGGAGCTAGTACATACGTAAAAAATATTTGATAAACCCTCTGACCCAGGAAACACCTAAACGACAGACTGCAGTAAGTTTAGACTGTACAAAAAGGGCAGCACTCTTCAATACATGCTACTTTGCTTATTTTTCCTAAGCGTTTGCCATTTCTTTCTTCCAGGGCTGAGATAATTTGCGAGACAGACCTTTGGCTTTATCTGGTACAGCTTTGCAGATAAACAAGAGCCTAGAGACTAAGTCCAGTGAAATTCAAGTATGCAAGCCTATGTTTCCAGCTCAGAAATGAAGGACAGAATAGGTGCCAGCTAAACACTGTTTGCACTTTGGGAAATGCCAGGATTTGCTTTACTCACTGTTTTTTTACCTTCCTTTATTCTTCTGTTAGAAATGAACAACATACAGAATTTCTGAGTTCCACCTTCTAAATGTTTATTTCACTTACTGAGGACTGATTTTTGATAATGCATTTACACTCCCCCTCAAAGCAAGGTAAGTCAGGACTAGCACCACTGATGTCAATAGCTAGATCCACAAAGTGATCATAAAAACAGATGTCAAAGCTTATTGTGGCATTTCAAATCCTCAGTGCTGAGACTGATAGCGTGTTCCTATTGAAATACTCAGTAACTGAAAAGAAAAACCCTTCGCATACAGATACCTCAGACAAAATAAATCAGAAAAGATGCAAACTCATTTCTGGCACTAAAACCAAAGTTTTTAAAATCTTTGAACCATGCAAGTTAAAGCTACTGCTTTAATTACATTGTTCATACACAGTTGAAACCACGGAGCAGTGGCTGATTCCAGCCCAAAGCAAATGCGCCATGCTAGCACAAACAAGTATCAGTATGTCCACATTTCTGATATGCTTCATGCATACAGTTCTATACCTGGCCACGCAGGAAATTTACTTGACATGTGGTTTGGGTGCTTGATCAAATGGTTGCAAATTAACTCCATAATGAGGCTAAGATGGGTGCGGGTTCAAAATCTTTTATCAGGTGGAGTGGTCCTTTGTAATTCTCTGCAAACTGTACCTTTACATTTCTAAGCACACTTCCTTGTTGTGTAATATCAGCGATATTTTGTGCACAGAGCATGACGTAGGCAACCACTGTGAATGGATGAAACGTGAGCTCTGTGCAAGCCTCCATTTCAAAACCCTTCAAGATCTATGGAAATCATTCAGCTGATTTCTGGGGGTGTGCATCACAACAGCAAAGCTGACCTTTGTCATCTTTCAATTTTCTTCAAAAACCAAAAGATTTTGCTTCACATTCCCAAAACATAATTTGGTTAGTTCATGCATTAGGGAAAGGGGTTCTCTGGGAAAACAGCAGCCAATCTTTTCAGAACACCTTTGTAGTGAAGCCATTTTATAGCTGCCTCAGTGCTTTTACTGACATATCAAATATACAATTTCATACTGTCTTAAGGAAGTTCTAAATACTGTAATGCCTAATGACAAGTCACTGCAGTAGGTAATTCCCTATTTAATTTTCTGCAAGCCTCTAGAGAAAGGAAAATACTTGTGGTTCTGTGGGTAGTTTTTTCTCAGGCATCTTTGTTGCTCTCTAATTGACTGGGGTTTATAAAAAGGAATCTGCTTCTGACATTAAGTGAAATGAAAGCTTATTACACTATCAGGAACAAGAGAGGGAGTTCCCAAAATGAAGTCATGCCGTACCACGAGCACCTAGAATTTCAAAAAGCTGGTGTAAAGAACGGAGTACTCTGGTTTCTAAAGCTGCTGTTACTGTTCTATGTGATCTAGAGAAAGCTGAAAGTAAATTAGAGACACCATGCTTGCCATGATTCATGTCCAATGAGAAATTTTTATGGTACGTATTGTCTTATAACCTGTGTTTTTAGGTTACACATTTCCTTATACGCCATCATCATTTTGAAAGCGCTGGATCAGCATAAAGACCTTTCCTGCATGAAGGGAACACATTTGTTTAAAGTATGAACACACAACTTTTGGAGCTGCATTGTGCAAAACCCCCTGTGTGAGCTTAAATTCATGTTTCTCTTGAATAAATGTAACAAAGAAAGTCTTGAATCAGGAAAAAGTGGTTTTTGAAACAAAGGAAGGGGAAAACAAAATGAAAAAAAAAAGCACCAAGACCTGGTTCTGCCTTTATGGGAAAGAGAGAAGAGAACAGACTTCTCAGAAGGCTCCTTGGGGCAGGCAGTGGTCACAGCTCCCAGGATGAAGCTGAAGGTCAGCTCTGAGAGAAGGTAATCAGGAGGCCAGTGGTGCTCAGTCACTCCTCAGGCTTGTCAGCTGAGACATCCAGTCACACTGAGAAAACCAAATAAACAGAAATCCTCCTTTTGAAACACTCTCTTGCTCTAATCAGGATTACAATTGTGTCTCAACATTTTTCCCCGTTGAGATAACCTTGCTTTTTTCCATGCAAGGTCTTGACAAACTTGCGAACTCCAGAAATCTTATGGTCTAGCACTGTATTACTTTCTCAAAACCAGTGAATGTCTACAAAACAGTCTGTGCTCAGAAAGCACAGTGAGAATTTCACCAGTAAAAGTCAGCCCAAACACTGGCATTATGAGGTGCCAAGTCTCAGAAGAAATGAACACCAGTACCTCTCTGCCATAGGGAAATCAGGGTAGCAACACCCCTGACAGTAGGGAATCCCAAATCGTCAAAGACAGTTACTGCTGAAACTGGCAGGTAGTCCTAGTGTTTTCTCAGGCCTGGCTGTCAAGCTGGATGTTTGCCACGAAAACAGAACATGCTGTTGCTGTTCAAGCACAGGATGCTATTACTCATTTGAAGACAAACATGCAAGTGCTGTGTGTTTACCCATACAAGGTGGCCACAGGATTCTTGAGTAGCCTCTTTCTTTCGACAATTAATTCTTATAAAAAGTTCTGATGAGAAAAAGCAAAAACACACCTACAGGCTGTCGTGGTTTAAGCTCAGCTGGTAACTCAGCACCATGCAGCTGCTTGCTCACTGCCCCCCTTCTTCCCTCCTGCTCCTGGCGGGATGGGGAGGAGAATCAAAAGAATGTAATAAGAACAGTTTAATAAATAAATTATAATACAAAACCACTACTACTAATAATAATAAGGGAAATAACAAGGCGAGAGTTATCAGCATTGTTCTGAGAGTAAAGCCAAAACACAGCACTTCATCAGCTACCAAGAAGGAGAAAAATAACTGTTACAGCTGAACCCAGGACACAGGATTATACTTAAACAAAGTCTTTTCTTTGACACTGGATTTATATTCGGCCCATTTGAAATAGAAACATAATCAGTGGCAAATCAGCCCCAGGTATCTCAGGGCACCTGAAACTTCACAGATACATGTTATTTGCAGAAAGTATGTGTTTCACCAGAACCTTTCACTTCTATCTTCCTTTGGGTATGTTGTTCCTGTGGTACAGCTCTTTCTTTCCCAGTATAGCATCACCACCAGGCCTGAACAAAAAAGGAGAAACATATGAAGAGTGTAAGCCAGAACTTTTAATAAATAGAAGCAACACTGAAGTCATAAAGCAGGATATTAAATGCTGCACATCCTCCTGACCCCGCAGGATTACGCGCTCTAGGCTACAGAAAGTGATTCCACCTCAATACTCACTGAAAAATTGGCCATTCTCTTGGAAAGAGTCACCAAGGTGATAACTACAGGGTATAACCACAGTCTGACTTGAATTCACTCTAATTTGGTGATTTTTAACCGTCTGAGACTCAGATTCCGTTTTCAGGTAAAAACACTGTTTTGCTGACAGGCAGGGCACACAACAAAATGATCACACGCTAGCTGTATGATATGCACAATTTATTAAACAAGCACACTAAAGCAAATGAACACACTAAAGCAAACAAGCACACTAACGTGAATCAGGTATGTATCTCTCTCTATACAGTAAATAAGTACAGTAAAGCAAATCAGATATACACAAGCAAAATGCAGAGGAAAATTAGCAATGCATCAAGTCATTACTGCATAAAGAGAACAGGCACCAAGAAGAAATATATCACCAAATACCACTGAATCATCATCCAGGTCCACGCTTTAACCTGGGAAGGCTTACTGCAGATGATGGCAGGAATCTCAGGTATTTGGGTAAAGTTCTTACACAATGCATTCACCCATAGGCGAGGCTTCCCTCTTGGCCGCAAGAGGGTCCTGCTTTTATACCCTCAGAAAAACAACTGGCTTTATGCCTGATCTCTAATTGTTTATTTGTGGGGCCATGTAGTTTCTCATAATCTCACTGTTGTCCATGCCGAGAGCACTGGCCAGGCGCCCGAAATGGCCAAGTACGAAGGTCACAGAACAGCTGCACAGCTCTGTTTTCCTACCTCTTTCTGACAAACAGTCATGATGAGCATAAACATATAAAATCTACTGAATACACTTTGACAAAACCCCCATATATTGTTATATCTCTCAGTCATGAGAGAGAATCAGCTCCCAGCTAGGTTCCCATCCATTACTCCCACCCATCCTGCTGACATTTCTTTGTATTGGTATTAGCTTGAAACCCCAACCAAAATTTAGCTTTTCACCAAAATGAAGTTTTCTCATCCAACTGAGGGCAATCAAGAAGGTACAAAAGTGAGGGTCTGTTCTAGTAAGAAAATGTGAAAGATTCATTTGGGAAAATAGCATTTGGCGATAAAATCAATAGTCATTTCAATCCAAATACTATTTGGTCAATTTAAGACAAATATCTCTAAATGAATCTCTCTAATTGTATGGAAGCTTTTAAAATGCCTGTTGTTGATCTCAGCTGTGCTTTTAGTGGAAACAACTGCCAACGTCAGTAGGAAGGCTTCTTGTATACAGTGAAGGCTGGAACAGCCCATTCTCTACAGCACAGTTTTCCTCACTATTGGAAGAGAGAGCACACACAGGGAGCAGAGGAAACAGTCTAGTGCTGCTTCCCAACATGAGCGCAAATAATATCATCACTCATATCTCTTTGACGTTCTTCTTCTCAGTTTCCCAAAAACACAGCTGAAAACCCTTCTGGACCCATATCCATTGGTTCAGGAAGTGTTTCTCACCAAGAAGCTTTAGTCAGATTATCTCTTTTCTAGCATTACTAACCGCAATTCAACAGTTAGTCTTATTTTAACCAGTTTGGTCTTCCTTTCTCAATCTCACCTCCATCAAGGCCCATTGCAATCACTGCTTATGCATACTATCTTGTCCTACAAGGTGTTACTCCATGTTGTGAATGGGGGTACATGCAGTCTTGTTACATGAGAGAAACATCACTGTTACAGAAAAGTCATCATAGATTCACATGGTCGAGTTGATTGGTAGAGATTTCTGCAAATCAGCCGATAGGGTTGTCCACCTGAAATTGGTTGTGGCCAGGTCTGGGATCATAAGGTCTATAGCCACTCAGACTTGGTGTGGAACTCAGGCTTACAAACAGCTCAGCTGCACTGAAAGTCTTACTGAATGCCACAGTTTGATGCCATGGCTGTGGAGAAGTCCAAGGACTCAAGAATAAAAGATGTTTTCTCTTTCTACTTTCCTAGAGGGTGGACAGGAAACATTTATCTTCCATTCCAGCTCCTTTGCACTCTCTGAACCTATCCTCTGGGAAGCCCTTAACCAGCCACTGTCACGGGGTGCTGCTGAAATATTCCTAGGATGAAGGAAGTGACATGAACTTTCACTGAACTCTGCTCAGGTAAAAACAAGGGTATTGTCTTGATTAGTGGGTGATCTCAGGTGAAGAAAGGGCTGAAAGAAGAACATCTACCTGATGGAGTAAAGTGATTAAAAGGTGCGTCTGTCTCCTACTGGCTCCATTGCTATAAGGGCAAGGAAAAATTATACATCTCTTACTACAAATGTAATTGCTTTGGGGATTTGGGGTTTGAAGGTCTCAGCATATGCCTCCAAAACTCACACTCCTGGGCAGCTTTGACGTGTGTGTTTGTACAGGAAATGCTTTGCAAATCACCAAAAATGATCATGATTGTGCAGCATCTAGTAAGCGCACACCTGCCAACATATTCACAGGTAAATAAGTTCGTGGAGTCACTGAATCATAGAATAGTTTGGGTTATAAGAGGCCTTTAAAGGTCATTTAGACCAAACCCCTGCAATAAACAGGGACATCGTCAACTAGATCAGGTTGCTCAGAGCTCCGTCCAACCTGACCTGGAACGTTTCCAGAGAATAAAAGTTAGTTTTCTAAGCTGCAAGCACACATTGCTGCTTCATGTCCAGTTTTTTCATTCACCAGTACCTCCAAGTCTTTCTCTGCAGGGCTGCTCTCAAACCCTTTATCTCCCGGCCTGTAGGAGGTCTCATTCCCAACCAGGGATTGCCCTGACCCATATGCATACCTTTCACTTGGCCTTGTTGAAACTCATGAGGTTCACATGGGCCTGCTTCTCAAGCTTGTCCAGGAGGCATCCCATCCCTCAGGCATGTCAGCTGCACTACTCAACTTGGTGTCATCTGCACATTTGCTGAGGGTGAACTCCATCCACTGTCTATGTAATTGATGAAGGCATTAAACACCAAATATGGGCCCCTGAGAGACACCACTCATTGCTGATCTCCATCCGGACATTGAGATGTTCACCGTTACTAAGTTAACCATTTCTGACTTGATGAAGTAATTAAGCTTAAAAATGAATGAAGAATTTGTAAGTGGTATTTACTCATATCTTGTAATCAACTGCATTGTTAATATATATAGCTGATTATGTGATGAATGTGCCAGCATGCAACCAGTGAAGCAGCATCGTTTTCTCAGACAGGGCACGAACAGTTTTGTTTACCACTGACTTTCACAGAAGCAGATCTGGGTCATCACAGAGCTCTGCTTTGTTGCTGAGGCTTTCTGATCTCTCATTCCATGGCAGCTCATGCAGTGTTCAAAAATGAAACTGTCACAAGATAAGACAGCTTCAGACATCTAAAAGAACTGGAAGACTCTTCCCCATGCTGCTGTGGAAATGTCTGGATGTGGAAATTCAGAGGCACATTGAACCACTAGGAAGTGCAGGATAACAAGCTGCTGAGAAGCAGGAAATATTTCAGTTAAAAGTAATCACAAATACTACCAGAGTAAATTCCAAAAATCAATATTTGCACTCAACAAAAGTTGCCTTTATTGCACATTTTGTCTCTTTGATTAGTTTCCTTACATCTGAGGAGTACTGCCTTGATTTATCATGGAAACCCCTTGTCATCAATAACAGGTCTGAAAATATATTTGCAGAGTGAAAGAGTCAATCAGATGCAGAAGGCAAGCTGCCAAAAAGCAGCCAGTTATTAATTCTGAGCAGAATTTGATTTGATACTAAACAAGCTGACACAGTGTTTTCCAAGGATGCAAAGAAGGTAGAAAATAATCATATTTGAATCAAGAATGAGGAAACTATTTTTGTACCCTAATTCTGCTTCACGCTATTTATCAAAGCTTCACCCATCTGGGACAACTATTACCTTGTTCATCATGGAATTTAAAAGGGTTTTTTAACCTTGACTTGGAGGGATTATGTGTAATCATAATTTCTTTTTACTAGCCACTAGGGACTCACAGGGTACTTTTCCCTAGGGAAGGCATGCAGTTTCAGGACATCTGCTCTAAGCAACAGAAAGATAGAGCAAAGATTCTTAACTAGCAGAAGTTTCTGCTTGGAAAGCACATGGGATAGAGCCTGTGGATGTTTCATCCAGAGGCAATACAAGGTTAGACTTCATCAGACACTAGTATCTAGAACATTTCAACTGCTTTCTTGAAATCACCGGTGTTGGGATATTTCAGGTCCTTTCCCTGCAGATTCACCTTGGTGTGTAGGGATCCTATCCCACATGCTTTTTGAGCTATTCTGTCTCCGTAAGTATGTGCAGCTTTGCTACCAGGTGTATTAGCACAATTGAGAGACTCACTTCGAACTCAACCATGCATTTGCAGGTTTAATCTTAGATTCAGGCTCTTCTCAGCAAGATTAAACATGACAACCTGAATCTAGGCACTTAAGTAATTATTGTCCAGATCCTGGATGAGTTTCAGTTTTCTACTTGTCTTAAATTTAATTCCTTTTTTGTAAAAGTGTCAAATTCGATCAGATTAGTCTTTTCCAGTGCAAGCTTGGCAGAACCCAAAAAGTAGCTCCAATGCCACCTAGGCTTTTGCCAGTAAAAATTACATTTCAAAACACATATTTATGCATGTAAATTAGATCCCAGTCATGGTCTTTTTTGTTTAAAGTGTTCAGTTCCTGGACAGTTTAGAACTACTAGTGTTTGTGTTGCTTCTGTAAGCCACATGCAGATTTTATTGTCATCTGTGAGTGGAGATAATACATTCAGCACTTTCTCCACCCTAAATAGTGCAATTAAGTAATAAGTACTAGTGATTGTATTCTTCTTGAAAATGTGTTTATTTGTTTGGTTTTTTTAATCGAACTTCCTCTCCTACATTTGGAAAATAATAAGTATTTTGTTCTAAAGAAACAGTTTACAGGCAGAAACAACCAGAGGCATAGCAGGTTCTCATTGTAAGAAACCTGAGAAAAAGAAAAGATTGACAGTATTGAAAGAGACAATTTAAGAACAAAAAGAAATAAATCCCATTTCTGACAGCTTTGTCTAAGCACAGACTACAGTGATGACTAAGGTATGATAAACAGAACTGACCAGTATTTTTTCCAGTGACTGATGTTTTCCTATTTCTCATTACTCATTTTCATTCATTCTCTCATGTTCTCTTTTGTCTGTTTCTCTATAATCTCCTCTCCTCATGCCTTCCTGCAGAGTGGTCTCATCCTTTCTCTTGCCATCTGGGTGTTTTAATCCACGCCAGAGCCACAACCTTGCATCTGTGCTGTGCCACTTTCTTCATTCTCTTTCTTTCCTCAAATAGCTCCAAACAACCTTAACACAATTGCAAGCTTTTCTCTTTTACTAGTATTTTTCTCTGCAACTTCACATTTTCCACTTCAACTCTTTTCCCCCACTGTTTTCCAGCTGACTCCCCTTTCTTTCCTCTTACTTTCAACTTATTTCTCCTGCTCTCTTATTTTCTTTCCTTAAGTACCTCAGATTCCCCTTTCTCACATTTCTATAATTGCTATTTGTCTTCTTCTTCCTGCTTCTTTCAGGTGTCTATGTTCTTCAAGATTAACAATCTTCTATTTTTCAGATGTCCTTCCAGTGCCTTCTTCCATTTCTCCATCTTCTCTATTTCTTTCCAAATCCTCCTTTCTTCTTCTTTGCTTTCTTTCTATACCACCCCATTCTTTTCAGGTTCTGCTTCAGCACTGATGCTGTACTGTTTTCATAGGCAGGCTGGCAAACCACGCCAGAGGGAGGGAAGGAGGGAGGGAGCATAGATTTGGCAAAGAGCCAGAGTAACTCTTCACTTCAAAACATAACATCTGAACAGCAAAGCTCTTTGAAGGCCTCTTGCTTGAGAGCTTCCTCTGAGTCCTCACAGAGAGCAGAGCGACCCAGCTCCCCAGGGCTCCTTCTGTGTGCGCAGCTCTTCGGACTGTGGCTCTTTTCAGTGATCTGTATAGCCCATGGGGACCATGCGATTGCATGATTTCTTAGCCTTTTTTTTTCCTTCTGGCCCCATGCTGAGGATTTACAAGGAATCAAAGAACACTGCTGGGGACTTTACAAATTAGGGGTAGCCTTGATGCTTAATCAGGCTTCTTGCTGCCGCATTTGGATATTCTTATTCCACTATAAGGCTGCCACATTGAGCACTGTGCTATGCAGATAAGCCTTATTACATCCCCACTTGTAGTGCTTCCATTTCTTTCTCAAAAGTTTGTCCCTCTTTTAGTCACAGTTGTGCCTGCCTCTGATATGCCAGCCTTATGAAGTTCAACCAAGCCAAGTGCAAGGTGCTACCCCTGGGTGACAGCAACCCCAGGCACAGCTACAGTTTGAGCAGAGAAGAGATTCAGAGCAGCGCAAGGAGAAGGACTTGGGGGTGTTGGTCGAAGAGAAAATGAACATGAGCTGTCTGCAGTGTGTGCTTGCAGCCCAAAAAGCCAACTGTATCCTGGGCTGCATCAAAAGGAGCGTGACCAGCAGGTCAAGGG
>JANRGW010019162.1:0-27416 GCA_024733675.1 Psilopsiagon aymara | reverse complement strand
GTTGGGGCTGTTCAGCCTGGAGAAGAGAATGCTGCTTGGAGACCTCATAGCAGCCTTCCAGTATCTGAAGGGGGCCTATAGGGATGCTTGGGAGGGACTCTTCATCAGGGACTGTAGTGACAGGACAAGGGGTAATAGGTTCAAACTTAAGCAGGAGAAGTTTAGACTAGATACAAACAAGAGAAGTTCCTTACTGTGAGGGTGGTGAGGCACTGGAACGGATTGCCCAAGGAAGTTGTGAATGCTCCATCGCTGGCAGTGTTCAAAGCTGGGTTGGTCAGAGCCTGGGGAGACATGTTCTAGTGTGAGGTATCCCTGCCCATGGTAGGTGGGCTGGAACTTGATGATCTTAAGGTCCTTTCCAACCCTAACTATTCTACGGTTCATATGATTCTATGGAGAGATAAGGTTTCTTCCTGTATTTCAGCTCTGCAAGGACTTGTAGCGTATAGGGCCAGCCCATAGAAAATTCAGGTAATTGTACTGCTAACACTGCTGCTGAATTGCATGGACACTTTTCAGGACAGCAGAGTTCTTCTCTGCCGCCACTGTTCCTGCTACTAAACAGTGCTGGTGTGAAATGGGTTGTTGTTGTTTGCTCCTTACACCTCTTGTAGCTGCCAACCAGGCTGAAGCTTATTGCTGCTACTGGGGAAACTAAAATTCAGTATCTATGGTCTTCATGCCTATCTCCACTGCTCCCTTTATGTGACCATGGAGATGGTGTATGAAACAGTCAGAATGCAGAGCAGGATCATTTCCATAGACATGGTAACAGCTGATCCTGCTCAGTGATTAGTGAAGACAAGAAAACTTGATCTTTATCAAAAAGAGGGAATCTCTAACATGCTTTTAATGTCGTTCATTTCAGTTTAGCTCTTTAGTGATTTTCTTGCAGCTGCTGCTGAGTGATGGTGTTTGTGGAAGACGACTGCAAACAGGGCTAGGCTGTAGATGCAGGGGGCTGTATCAGCTTGCCTTTGATCACTCTCTGGATGGAAACAGACAGACTCCCATGCATGATCAGCCCTCTCTAGCTAGCCAAGTGGTATTTCTGATAGCTAAACAGGCAACTTCATGTCCCTCTTCCTAGCTACAGGGTAAAGGCTAAGAAATAGCCTTTGCCAACAAATAGCCATGTGTTAATGAGGAAGAAAATAAGAGATTGAAAAAAATAATTTGTTTTTTTTTTTTTTTGTAGGATAAATGACTCCTTTAACTGAATTAATTCTGTAGACTTTTCCTTACTGTGATACCAGTTCCCATGCGAGGCAGCATCCCCTTAGACTTTGAAGCTGAACACTAAAAACCATGTTCAAAAATTTCAATGTGTCTGCTTCCAAATTCTCTCTCCCCAGCTGATTTTGCCTAGCTAGGGAAAAGAGAAAATGAGCTATTTATTGGCTTCCTGTCTTCTTACCCTGGAGTACCGTATAATTATCAGGATCTAAATTCTAACTTGTCTATAATTTGAGGTCACTCCATTCAGAGGCTTTGTTTTGATTTGGATTGCATGCTAGTCCGAAGGGAGTGGAGTCACACATGTGCACCATGACGCTAGAATGACGCTAAACTCCCCCTGGGCAGGTATTTGGCGGCCTACAGAGTTTCACCCTAAGGCAGAGCAGTGCAAATTCAGCTTCAGAGATGAACTTAGGGCAAGAAGGGAATTGTATCTGTTAGAAACATCAGTTCTTTTGTCTCCTGCTCCCAGAACCCTGCCCTTCAATACCTTATTGTCACTTGCGGAATAAAGCATTACTTACTGACACCACCTATGTCAGTATACAAACCTTAAAGAAAAGTCTAAGGTTTTTTCATTTTGCAGACGGAGAAGTGCACCTGCTTGCACTCCCATGCTAGCAGTCCTGACAACCGTTTGTAATGAACCCTCTTCAATGACAGGATTCCATGCAAATAAATATGTATTAAATAAATGCCTCAATGTCAGGCATTTGATTCTGCTGTAACATTTCCATCAAAAAGATATTTCATTTTGTTAAACAGCCATTTGTTAAAACTGTTAAAGCAGTGTGCAGGTGGCCCTTCCTGGCCTGTCCTTCAGCAGCAAGTCACAGCAAAGCTGCCTGCTGTTTAATTGACTGCCTTCTTAACAGACACTCTGTGCCTTCAGCATGTACACAAAGCCAGGCAATAAACTCATCAGTCTTTGCCACTTGAACAACACGGAAGAGCTATAGCAAGCTGCATTTGGAGAGGATATTGTCCTCTCTTATGTAGAATATCCTATATAGAGGCTGAGAGAGAGATGTTGCTTCTTTGTATGACAGATTGGCATGGCTATCAACTATTTCCTCACCCACTTTGCTGTGCTCTGAGAGGGAGCACAGTGATCGTAGGCAGTGGATCTGTGGACCCACACATTGCAAGAAGGTATCAGTAAGAGACGAAATATTTGGTATATTTGCAAGAGATAGTAGAATTCCTGCCAGCATTCTGTATACTCAATAGACCTGACAAAATTGGATAAGCAGACAAAATGCAGGAGGGCAGGGCTACCTTTCAAACTGGAGGAATGGTCAAAAATAGCTTCTATAAAGTTCAACTAAGAAATGCAAAATCCACTTGTGAGAAGGGGTGATCCCATGTTTTGGTAACAGGCTGGAGGCTCTCTAGCTCTTCAGCTCCACTGAAAAGGACCAGCGGGTCCTGATGGGCAACAAATTGTATATGAATCAGCAGTAAACTCTTGAAGCAATGAAAAAGTATCAGCAGTAGGTCAATGAAAACAATGATTCATTTCTATTTGGCACTTTTAAGGCAGCGTCTGGAGTAGTGTTCAGTTCTGGGAGTGAGTCCACAGGGAGGCCACTAAGGTGGTTAAGTGCTGGAGCACGTGATATTTGAGAGGCTAAGGGAGAGAAGAAAAGAACTCTATTAACTGTCTTCAGCTACCTAATTAGGATTATAGAGAAGATTTTAGAGAAGACAGGTCTTGCCTCCACTCAGACATATACAAAGGACAATGGACAGGGATCACAGTCTGTAGCAAAGCAAATTCAAACTGAACATAAGGAAAATGTTCTTCACCATGACAGGAGCTAAGCACCGGGGCATGCTGCTCACAGACATCATGGGATCTCCATTCGCCATCCTTGGACGTTTTCAGAATCTGACAGGAGAACACCCTGAACAACTTGATGCAACTTTTCAGGTTGCCCTACTTTCAGCAGGGTTACTGACTAGAGAGTTCAGGACATCACTTCCAACCCAGCAAGTTCCATGGCACGTATCAAAGGACAGCACCCAGGCTGCTACCACAGAATCAGAGATGGGAAGGAGTGGGGCACACTGAAGTTAAGTATTCTTAACAGCTGGAAGAACCTGTATCTTGTTAGTCTGGTTAGAAGGGCAAGCCTTTCAATGGTATCCACAGCATGAACTGCCCTCTTTAGGATCTTGTTGAAAAATGAATGACAGTATATTTGTAAACGTAGGTTTTTAATGAGTTCATAAGAGGATTACTCCGAGAGGTAAAGCACTGCAGTCTGTAGATTCCCCCTTGCCATGACTTTTCTCATGGGTACATTCAGTACTGTTTTAATGGCTCCTGAACCCATGTGATTTTGAGAGAATTCCAGGTTTTGTTTACAAGAAAAAGCTGTGCAAAACAGTCTGGAAAATGTTATCATGAAAGACAACAGACTTCCTAGAGACACGCAGGAGACCTCAGAACATTTCAAAAGCAAAAGGAATGTCAGTTTTTCAAGGTGGTCTCATGATTTTTCAATGCCTTGTTTGTGGCTGTGCAATGCCTGTGGTCAGACATACTTCACAGAGAATATGCTTGAATAGAACTCACTTCGGAAATGTTCTACTGGAGTCCTTCCCATCTCACAGCATGAGGAACCAAAATCACAGAGCTGTGAGAATCAAAGTCTAAGGCAAAGTCCAGAAGAGAACCAGTAAGTGCAGGCTCACCTCCAATGCTTAGGAGCCCTCTGCATCAAATCAGCCAATATGCCTCAGAGAGGTCACTTGAGATTTGATGGACCTGTAAATACAGCAAGAACGGCTGCTTTCTGCTTGTGAGAGCAAGGGTCCCTACAGCACTGCTCATTTATGCAGTGCAGACAGAAACTGCTGGCCAACGAGAATGTTATTTCTAGCATAGACAGTGGTTAGACAGGAGGGGTGAGAGGACAGTGTGCAATAAAACTGCTGTGGAGAAAAAATTGAGCTGATGAAACACTTTCTGTTTCACTTTCTGGAGATAGAAGACTATCTCCCACTGCCTGCTTTCTTCCCTGTGATATTAAAAGACAAAAGGGCTTCCTGAGCAGTCTTGAGATTAGTACAGTATTTAAACCCATTTAATTACTGTGATGAATTACATGCCTGCCATTGATCTCCTTGCTCTTGTTTGCCCTGAAGTACTAATAGACTGCTCATTTTGCTTTTTGAAAGTACAAAGTTTGAAGTGGGTTTCTGTTTACTTATGTTAATAACTCATCACAGGAATCAAAATGAGCTGTACATGACTAATTGACCGGTTTGTTTTACTGTCCTCCATGGCAATGCGATAAGCTTTTCTGACAGCATGCAAATCAAGCTGCTATCAGCAAAAGAGGCCTTCCCTATAAGAAAAGCAAAAGGAGCGGGCAAGCTGCAGTTATTAGCTAGGAAAGATAGCAGCTGCTTGGGGACAAGGAGCTGCCTTTAGCTGGAAATAAGAGACAAGAGAGGGGGATGGGATTTAATGAGTTGTGAGGACAGGAGGCCTGCAGTGTAATTAACTCCCAGAAGATCTCATTCAGTGTTCAGCAGAACCCCCACTCAGCAGTCCTTCCACCTTCATTGGAATTAAAGTTTAATTTGGTGTCAAAGGGCAGAGGAAAGACCTGCATTATCAAGCGTGGAAATCAACGAACCATGTGAAGGAAAACATCCGCCCTCACTTTTGAGGCACAGAAGGTCTGAAGGAAAAGGTGAAGAGACAGACTTGCTCAACACTTACTCATCAGTGCTGGGACTAGGACAGATGTATGTTTCACCCCATAGGCTTGTCACTACTTTTCTTTCATTAAAAGAATTCCCATGGAAGAGAACAGTGAAGTGTTCAGGACAGGTTTTTCCCACTGTACTAGTGACCATTGTTTCTTAAGCCTAAAGAGTTGTTGCAGATCTTATTACCTGGTTTGATGCAGATATCAAACAGACCAGTGACATGAGCATTTCCATCAACAGTAGCCTTGAAATGTTTACATTTCAAGATGTCTTAGCAAAATGCATTTTAGTACTGTAGTGGGGCATGTATCTACCCTGTTACATCCATAAATAGCAATACAGGCATTCAGCTGCTATATGGCAAGTGGATTTCCATGCAGAGTCTTTCCTGAGTGACAACCTAACTAGCAACCCAAATCAGTGCAGGTCACGAATACTCTTGGGTAGAAGCAAGACCAGCAGATAGTGGGAAAGTACTTCTCACTCTCTACTGCACACAGGTTGTCCTCTCTCTGGGAAAGCACCTCAACAAAACCCTGTTTGGTCTCTCGCCTCTGCTGGGCACACCTTCATTTTAGTGAAGCAATCTTTGTTCTCGGTTTTCCACTGCCCATCAGCCGTCCTGTTTTGTGTCTGCTGCAGAGACCTTCCATATTGTCCTGCTACCTGCTATTTTCTGAAGAGCGTAGCATGAGTGGAGACAGTGTAAGATCATCATTATCACAGTGCTTGGAAACTACTAAGGATTGTAAGGATTTTCATTCAACTTCAGACTAAATGGAATACCCACAGAAGGACAAATGCTTGTAAAACAAGTAAGCACTTGTACTCTCCCCAGTACCTGGGCTAATAGTCAAGTAGGTCTTGGGAAATGACACTGTCTCCAGACACACCATGCAACAACTTAGGTAACATCTGTGCAGACTTACTTTGTGGATTACCTCACACAAGGGTGAGTGGTCAGCTCTTCAGTTTCCATATATGTAAAATGTGGCCTTCAAACCAGTTAAACTACGAGCTCTCACTGCTTGTTTGGCTGACGCAAACACACACTTGCTGGAAAAAGCCAAAATATGACTGGTTCATCCTGCAAATAAAGTTAAGTGCTATTTCTGCATGTGTGTAGAGTGGAGAAAGTATGGTCTGCCATTTACCTTAAGAAATATCTTACTTCTTGAGAAATATCATGCAAACTTTTTTGGAGTGTTAAGGTTTCCTGGAATGTCTTCATTTTCCTATTTCCAAGTACCTTGTCATGTCCAGGGGAAAGTGTCAATTCTTGGGAATTGCAGGGAAAGCTTGCATCCATGAACAGGGATTTTCCTGAGATGAAATTCACAGCCTCAGCAAACATCAGACTGGATTGCAGGCTGTCTGCTGCCGGTCTTTCAACTTTGCTATACTTGCAGCTATTCACCTTTGAACTCCACCTTCACTAGCCCATGTTCATCGGCCTTTTCCTTCACACATGCAATACAGCTTTCACCACACCAGTCTTTTTGGAGACACAGCTGAGCTTATGTGGTCAGTACTGAGCTTTAGCTGGCATTCTGCTTTCCTCTGCTGGATCATATGGATCCTCTGCGCAACAAACCTTCTGCCACAGTTGGTTTGGACACCCAATGTGTCCAAATTACACCCCATACTCTTTTCCTGCTAGTCCCTCATAAAATACAGTCAATGATGTGGTAATTTGCAAGACCCAGCTGCGGGCATCACCTCATCAAGTTTTGCACCCCACATATTTCTACAGTAAAGAGCTGAAGTAATTCCTAACCCACCCTGCCCAGTTACTCCAGCTCAGGCCTGGATGGTTTCCTGTTATCCATTCATCGTTCAATCAAGGCCAGCTTTAATCTAAGACTGCAGTAGAGCAAGCCCACACCCTTTTAGTTTCAGCTAACACCAGTTCATCAGCCACGCCCTTGGTGTAACAGTAGAAACCCATCTGAATTGCCTTCAGAATTAAGTTATTAGCTTCTATCCACTTGAGCAGTAAACTTGGAATTAGCCCCACTGAAGAAATCTAATCCTACTGCAACTTTTACAAACTAACAAACTTCAGGAGCTCTTGATGCATGGCTGTGATGTATTTTACATTACTAGGGCATAGAAAAGACCTTCATGATCACTTCACTGCAGACAACCTAATTTTTTCGGATGTTATTTTAACGCTTACATCATTATTCAGATTTTCAGATTAAGTTTCCCAACGAGAAAAATGTGAAACCTGAACAATCAGCATCCATTCTCAGACTTCTGTACAACAATCATTTTACACTGGGAGCCATCATCTCATGAAGAAGTCCCTGCTGCTACTTCGATTTCCTTGCAAAGTTCTTCCTACAAATTTCACTGCACAGAAGGGAATTTTAGTCTTGTATGAAGTCTTTTGTGGATAAGCCACAGATCAGTAACAGAAATATTCTCCG
Source organism: Psilopsiagon aymara (assembly GCA_024733675.1). Lineage (NCBI taxonomy): Eukaryota > Metazoa > Chordata > Aves > Psittaciformes > Psittacidae > Psilopsiagon > Psilopsiagon aymara. The sequence goes on along the minus strand of JANRGW010019162.1, from coordinate 20,016 downwards.
ATCGCCAAACATACTTGTCCATCAGAAATGTGTCTTAATTTTCTTACAGCAGTGGTAGAAAAATTGTAACTTTCCAGTTCATTACACAATGTGTGCCAGTAGGTTTCCATGAACTTACAGACTAAATTAATTTGGATACACAAAAATTTAGCCAACAGCAACAAATCATGTGGCTAAGTTTCAAACCTGTCTATTCACAAAATAAAGGAAGTTTTAAAGATGTTTCTGTTTGACAGGTCTGTACAACTGCTCTTCTGTTGAATGTGGCTAAAGTGTGAATTAGAGTTAAAATTGTAATAAAAAGAGACATTTTCAGTAACATTCATCAAAACTGGCTCTGTTACCACAAGTTTGCTTTGATGGTTTTCATAATCCTCTCTGTTTGCTCTCTACACAATTTAGACTAGCAAGATCTAATTCATAAGGATATTTCCAGAAAGGCTCATGAGTTAGCTCAGGTTATAAATATTTGCAGAGTTGCCTCCACAGCAGAGTCCTGGGTACAGAAGCAGCTAGTCTGTTTGCAGGATCAGTACCATGTGTCTTCAGTGTCCAACATCCTGCACTGACAATGAACAACCGATAATGCACTGAACAGTCTTGGACACTGCCAATAGACAGCTAAAATGAATCTATACCACTCACTGTGTATTTTGGAGTATGGCATTTTTCAAAGTCTTTATAGAGCTATTTAGCAAGCAGAAAAATGGGTGAAATTCAGATGAAAGAACATTTTAGGCCACCACAGGTGGACTAAGAGCACATGGATGGCCAACTGCAGGGTCAGAGGATGGTATGGCAGATTTCAGTTACATCCTGCCTATTGGCCATGCCCACATTATTTGATGGAAATATTCCATTCATTATGTATCCACTTATTCTGTATAAACTCAGACTAGAGCTTCCCTTACTTTTGAAATTTTCTGATGTGAAATTTCATCCTCTGGGGTGCTGAGTTGCTCTTGCAAAATGTTCAACTCAGACCACTCCAAGCCTCACAGGACAGAGCATACTGCTGGTTTGGTCCACTCCCAAGAGGATCTTGCACTGGGGAAAACTGGTTTGAATGACAATGCAAAACTCTGCTGGGGGCTGTAACAGAAGCCTCTGTAACATCTATTACTTCTAGCTTGACGCTAAGGGCAGCAGCACACCCAAAAAGCCTCTCTCCTCAGAAAGGAAGGCAAACACTCCTCATCTTTCTCTACCCAGCCCAACCAGCTATCACACAGCACCCTTATGGGCCATCTAGGTCCTTTCTTTTCCCTGTGTCTTTTCTCAGGGCACAGTATTTCCTATAAATAAACATTCATCAAGTCTACTGAGAAAGGAAGTACATATATTGGTGCAATTTATTCCTCCACAGAAAGCAGGACATAAGGACCCTACAATTGTACTGGTAGATGAGAGCCATCCACTGAGTCTCCCTGTTGCCCTGAGCAGATGGAAGAGTTAATGTAAGTTGCAACATCAGCCCTGTGGCACTAGAGGAACTGCCTGTGCTAGTGAGGTTCTCAGATAAAGAAAGCTGACTTCTGGCTGGCTGGAGCTGGCAGTGGAAGGTTGAGTGGGCGTAGTGCTTCTTGACATCGAAAGTGCATTTTCTTGCATTTTTCCAGCATACAAATAGTTTTCATAGAAATCACTGATGTTAAAACCAGCCAAAGCCAAGTGAATCTCTGTGCATAGAGTATTAAGTCTCCGAAGTGCTACAAACCAAATTAAGACTCTGTTGTTGTGAAGATCATCTGCAGATCCTGGTCAGCCATAGCTCCCATCAGTCTCACCACCTAAGCCATGTGTGAAAAACAGCACCAGCTGCACATCCTCTGCCTTCAGTCATCAGCACTGTTATGCTAAGATAAATAGCCTAATGCTAATTGTCCCTGAAGTTGAGGAAGCTATATACTTCCTAGAAGGGTGGATTTCTCTATTCACAGACTAATATCTAACCACTAACAAGAAGCAAATAATTCATTGCTTCCAAGGATGCTGGACCAAACAAATAATGGAAGAGGTAATGCCTTGAGAAACTTACATCTGCATAGGGAGAAATCTCAGACTATACCATGGAAAGATAAACCTAGAGTAAACTGTCTGTGTTAAGCTCTTTTATAATGAATTTTATAGTAAACTACGTGCATATGAATCAAAAATTTGATCCCCAGAGCCACTTATTAAAGTGCTTTCCACAGCCAAGTCAGATTCACCAATCCAAGGAACTTGTGGCAACAAGTGAAAAACTGCAGCCTCCTGCTCCCTCCCACTACCTTAAGTAAAATTAGTAATGTAGGATCTGGTACAAAGCCCCCACAAGGCAGTCAGAGTCTTTCTGTGGACTTCAATGGATGAGTCCCTCAATAGCAAGCATGGTGTGAACTTTCCCTTGGAAGAATGAAAGAGACAGTCAAGCACTTCCACCCAAGCCCATGCTGCTGAGAAAGACTCGCCAAGCATTGCAGCAAGCACACTGTCATTTTATTTGTATGGGAAAGAAGTACAGGATAGGAGCTGGGTGGTGAAACACCTACACAAAACTGAGCAGAGTCAAGCTGAACAGATTTGCTGACTGAGCGATAACAGTCCCAGATAACTTGAGACACATCTTCAGGGCCTACCACAGAGATGCATTGTCAGTAAGACCTTTTGTTTATTTATAGACTCTGTTATTTTATGTGCTGAATGCCGTTTGAGACACACCAGAGAGCAAGACAAACTAGTGCAGCAAGATCACTGGGAGCACTGCTAATGTCAGATATCTTTAGTTTCTGGCAATTTCCAGACATCGAATATAGTATGCAGCAGAGATGGGGTGGGCATCAACTGTGGTGTGCAGGTTGAGAGATAGAGTTATGTTTTTTATGGAGGTAACCCCTGCCTTCCTCGGATTGAGTTTTATGCCTCTATATGACGCAGATGCTGAACTGGTCAATAACCTAAGGAAAATCAGCTCTCAGGTGTAAAATACTTTCAGTGCAGGTCTTGTGCTACACATACTTTACAAAGGAGCAGTCAGGATTAAGCACAGACAAACAAGCTCCAAATTTATACGTTTGTTCCACGTTGTAGATATTTCCATTCCAAAAATGTTTTCATGGCTTCAAGGAAAACTGGTTTCTAAACAAAAGCATCTTTGTCAGTAATTAGCGCAATCATCCCAAGAAGTTCTCAGAATCTGGAGTCATTAGTGTGACTGGGTAAAACAGGATAAGAGCTGGCCTTAACAGAACTGTTATTGCATAAAGAATAAGACTTAGTTTTGTCATCTGAAGACAACTTACTATGGCTGAAAGAAGTACAAGCGCCCTCAGGAAATGACTGGTTCTGAATGAGAAGTAACCTGATACTCACACATCTCCAGCCTTATTAAAACCCCAGTATGAGGCGAAGTCAAGGGTGTCAGCTAAGTTTCCTGTTGCACTGAATGGACAAGGGGTGATAGCTGAAAGGAAAGGGTTTATTATTTTTAATCAGACACTCATGAAAATCACACTGCCAGTGAATCACATGTAGAGCTGTTTAGTTTTCCAGCAGCCCACACAAGAGCCATAATGTGAGAAAATAACCACGGAGGAGCAAGAGGGTTGATCTTGCAAAGCAGTATGCACTTCAAAGCCATGCAAGAACTTACATGTGCGCTTAGTTTAAAGACCATGAACAATTCTAACCATTAACTTTTCTTTTTGTTCACTTGCTTACAGGCTTGGCTGATAATGAAATGAGACAAAGGAGAAGCATCCCTTAATGCTAATAAGAATGGTGTCTACCATGGAGGTAGCTACAGAGATGCTTTATGGATTGCAGGGTGTCAGGCCACCAAATTTTGTTTCTCCAGGTAGAACTGATAAAATATACCAAGCACATACTCTGTCCTGAGCTGTGCTTTTATTATTATTAATCCTTACTTCTTTAATGCTGCTTTTCCTTGGGAAGACGCAATGAGGACCCAAAATCAGGTGAGGGGAGTTAGATGAATTATGTAACTGTTTGTTTTGTTTCATGAGAGGCTTAAAACCAGGCCAAGTGAGCTCCCAGCCATAGATACTTCTCCTTTTTTTTTTCTTCTGCTTGCCAAAGGGAATAAAGTGATGCAATCTCTATTTCACCAGTTTCTAAAGAAGGCAAAACTCGTCACTTTGCTTTCAGATTTGACACAAAATTCGTGTGATGCTTATGGAAAACCAAATTCCTGCAAGAGAGACAACACCTCCTTATAAAGACTTGTTAAAATTTTAATTGTTTCCAAACAAAAACACTCCACTAAAACTTGAAAGAAGGTCAGAGGTGAGGTCGGTGGACAGAGTAGTCATTGCCTCAAAGCTCAGTTATGATAGCAATTCTCCTTTTGCCATAGCACTTTGCCAGCCTGCCTTTCCCTATTTGTCTTGCTCTGAAGGTCTTCTCTGCTCCCTTCTGAGAAACACAGAGTCCTGCTCTTAGACCATTCAGGGTCCAGCAGGCTAGTTGAAGGCAGCCATGAGCATGCTAGAGGATATTTATAGTTCAGGTCTTGTATCTCACCTATCAAACTGGGCTCCCTGTCCCCTCCTGAGGAGGAAGCTCTCCATGGGTGACAGATGGACTAAACAAGTGGGGATAGCATAGACAGGCAGTTCTAATGTAGCACATCCTACACATGAATGAACCTGTGGATTTTCTGCAGAGCCACAGCAACCAGCTGAAACCAAAAGTGGGAACAAGGGAGCATCCTCGCAGTACATCCTCACAGCTACTAGCTGCCCTGCCCGAGAGATTTGCATGTGCTCCTCGCAGGCACACTCAGGCTGATGACTGCACCATGTCTCTGCAAGCAAGGAAAACACTTCCATTAGCCAAGCCTAACTCATTAAGGATGATTATTCCCATTGTACAGCTGCATTATAGAAGATCCTTATGTGGAACCAGGGGGATGTTCCAGCAACAGAGAAGAGATTACTGCAGGAGTAGGGACACAGAGTTCCTGTCACCCACCCTGCCCTTTGAAAGCATCTCTTTTTTTTGTGATGGCTTTTTTTTTTTTTTTGTCAAGTGATATCTGAGGGGAAAAGAAAACACAACAAAAAAACCCAGCAGGTTTCAAAATAGCTTGAACTGCCTGTCATATACGCAGGTGCCAAGCCAAGAAACTCTCCTTAGAAGCTTTTATTGGAAACAATCAACATTTCAACTTTATCTTTTCTCCTCTTTTAGATAGCCATGAAAAAAAATGCCAAAAATAACAAAACCAGCATTCACAGGGGCTGGCTCTGTCCTCCTCTGTCCGAGCCATATCCAGCACATGCCTTTGCTGGGAAAGGGCAGCCTGAAAACTTGAAGAATTTGCTTCTCTTGAGTTTGGTATTCCCAATGTCAGAAGTAAAAGCCACCAGTGAAATGAATCAGGCTAGAGCAGGAGCAACGGAGCTGTATAGTCAAGGTACAGAGGCTAGAAAACAGCATAAATGGCTTTCAAATGGCATGTTAAGCCTGGTTTCCAGCAATAACGGTTTTGCCCATATTAACACAAGATGTTTTCAGGTAGGCATCAGCTCTGTGTGTACCTGGTATAAAAAAAAAATGGGAGAAAGACAGCCTGTCTAGCTCAGTACTTGACCTCATAGAGGTCCTAAAATGTGTGAACAGGTGAACTGTATTCATTTCACTGGTTGGGAACAGATTCTCTTCATCCTTGTGGTAGTATTGATCAGGAACGTATCAGTAGTTTTAAGTGGGTTACACCAGGGGTTGGGGAGGGAGTCAGAGATTCTGCTTGTCTTTATGTTCCTTAGAATATTTATGCCCTGAAGAAATGAAAAAAGCTAACTCTGTTGTTAACCCTCAGTTTAGAATTAGGCTCACAAAGCCAACCACAGCTGGAAGATAAGCATCATATTCTCACTAGGCCAGTATTAGGCAGTAGTAAATCAAAGCACAAAGAACTGTGGCACTATTCTTAAGAGCCTGAAAACTCAAGTCTATAATAATTGCAGGCTATGGCTCTTAAGAAACTTACATAGTATATTCATAATGCCACTGATAATCAGATAAACAATTAGTAGTGTTTAGGGAGCTCTGCAAGGTCCTACTACAGCTATGTAGATTTGCAATTACTGGTACAATTAATGTCTATTTTGCCTGCTGAAGTAAAAGTCAAACTTGGTTTGAATGTATAAAACTGCTAATTCTCAAAGCCAGCCTTTGTTCTGCTTGGCTTAGCCATGGCAATGGGTGCCAGGCTCATCTCCGTGAGACCAAGTCCCCAACACTGTAGTTTGCCAAGGACAGCATCCCTGTTGTGCTTGTAAATCCAGTGTCATGTCCAATGTATTGTGATTGCCTGGTGTAGATTATGAACTCTTCTCATCATTTCAGGGGAATGCTTGACAGCTGCAACATCCTGTAATGAGTGACAATGCTTTTAGTTACTGTATCTGGAAAGCATTCTTCTCCAAGTGTCTGATTTCTGCAGTTTCCATCATTGCAATAGTTTGGCATGTTCTTAAAATAAGAAGGAAATGGATACAAATCTGAGCTCTAGGGTCTAATGACCTATCAAGGGAAACAAATGGCACAAGTAGGACTTTCCTCTAATAACATGTTGCCATCAATCCACGAGAGCTCAGGTTTAGGGATAGACAGAAAATATCCTGCAGTGAAAAGGATATGAGAAAAAGATTCCTGTCTCTGACAGTGGGACCTCAGTAATCTGAGCATCTTGTCAACTACAAGTTTCATCAAAGTTTATATGGTGGTTGCCATTCAGGAACATGTTCTTCACTGATACAGTGATTTGAAAAATGGGTTAAACCAGCAGTTCTAAAATGTGTGGACTAAATTTTCAGCAGCAATGGCCACAGAACAGCAGAGACACCAGTTTCATCAGCATTCAGCTAAGTCACTAATTAGCAAGTTCCTCTGCAATACAATGAGCTGCTCCAGAAAGTGAAGAGGAAGTCAGTATGGAAATTTGGATTAAGGTATGAGGTGCACATGGTAGCCTATGCCACTCAGGAGGCTAGCAGAGAGTTGCAGCTGCTTAGTGGACTTCCTTGCAAGAAGCAGCAATATTGCTGCTACTGTCAAATTGGTGAGACCATGAAAAAGTAGAGAAGTCTTACTCATGAGAGTATTGGCTTCACTGGGCTGGATATGTGTATTAAATGAGATTCTGACAGCAGTTGTGGGTGCAGCAAGATCCCAAAGTTGCGACCTATTCTGGCAACAGGCAATGTGCAGTGGAGTAAGAAGAGTTATATCATATAAAGACCTGTGAGTATACATACTTGTGGCTGCTTGCATTGAAGCAAATAGGTTAACGTCTCTCCTTTGGGGAAAAGAAAAGAATGCAGCCAACTTGTAGCAGGCAAATTCATTAGCATGCAAATAGTGAGGCAAAGACATCTAGTGAAAGGTATTAAATAATGTTGAACACCGTAGTTATACATAGCTCCCACTTACATTCCTGAACTAAAAGGACTTATTTGAAGTACTCAGATTAGCTGAAATAAAATAGAAATCAATATATCAAAAAACAAACAAACAAGGTAAAAAAAGTTAAACTTTGTTAGAATAAGGAAATGCCATTAATAAGGCAACTTACTAAATGACAATATACATACCCATTTTATATTATCAGAAGCCTGGTACAAGTTAGCAGATTATAAATTTGTGTCTCAGTTTCATACAGGTTTTAAAAAAATAGTTGAGATTTTGGTTTGGCAGTCAAAACAAAAAAGAAGTTACGAATCAGCACAGGTGAAATTCAAATGTTTTAAAGTTTAGTTCAAAGCACAAAAAGTAAAACAACAAAACAGATCCTATTCAAGGCATTTGGTAAAAGCAATAAAAATTATGGGCTACTCTTAGGTCTCATCTACTGAACCAATGAGGTAGAACAAGTCTTTCTGATTAATCAATAACCCAGGGGCCAGGTATTTCCACTTCTGGATAGTCCCTGAAAAATGCTTTATATGGTATTCAGAGGGGAAAGTGGCGTGATGCGTACATAGAATTGCTCCAATTTTATCATAAATCGTGTTCCATTTTGCTCTAAAATACTTAAATACTTAGAAACCAAAGAGAAAGTAAATTACTCTATAATTCATGATTATAGTATACCCCCTGAGAGGTAGAATATGGACTTCCATCTTCATTTCAAGGCATATTTTCTACAGAGGGAAGAAACATGCACAGAAGACACTAGGAGAGAAACAGAACAAGTTTGAAAAAAAAACCTGCAGCTCTAGGGGCGAGGGCACCCACTTAAATGCAAAGGAACACTGAGATTTGAATTACAAGTTTCTGTGTCACAGGCAAGCATGCTGACTGCTATCTGCTGAATAGAAAGAGGGATCAACACCTTCCCTACCTCCTGAGTGCAGCCAGGAAAAAAAATGTTCAGCCTGAAAAATTTAGCTTGACTCCATAAATAGATTCCCATGAAGCCAACAGATTTGCACCAGCACTAAACTGATTAGTCACACTGGAAAATGAGGCCTTCCATCTACTAAAGATATTTTACAGCTGAGGTCAACATGGTCTTGGAGCCATGCTGTTTCTCCATTCTCTCCTGACTGAATCTCCTGGTTTATACAGTGTGAAGATTTGTCCTTCTACTATTCTGCATGACATTCACTGACTCTCTAGTTCAACAGTAAATACCTGATCACCTCTGAGGACTGGACTATCAGACTGGAAGCACAATTACACAGATTCTCACACCTTATTGTGGTTGAGAATATAGCCACAGGATGTAGCTTAGTGATCCTCTTCTCGGGACAGACTTCACCACAGGATTCATTGAATAGTGTCATGAAGGTATTTGTCAGGAATAGCGTATTAAAAGCTAAAAAATAACCATATTAGACACTCATTTTTTCCTCACAATGAAAAGAAAATATTGGTGGGATGCAAAGATTTCTTTCCCTAATACATATATTAATTACTCAAAGGATTAATACCTACCAACACTTTTTACTGTATGGACACCACTTGATAGCCAGATGTCAGATGAATTCCTTGGAAAATTGAGTCCTCACTGATTTTGTTTAGCTTTTAGGAGTGGGTTCGAACTCTGAGGAGGTTCAGATATTGGGCTAATGTAACAAGATTTTAAATAACATCACCCTGAGTATAGGGAAGTAAAATGGGATGCTCCAGTCTGCATCTCAAGTGAGGCCTGTTATGAGAGTACTCTTATCTCCTCTTAAAGCTATCGTCAATTTGCTGATATGTGATCTTATTAAACCACAATTCTGGATCTGGAACATCTTTCTATTTCTTCTCATGCTTACTCTGACAATAGGCACCATTTTCTGGGATATGAGCAGGGCAGAGACAAAATGACTATCCACATCATGTCCCATGTAAATCAGTGCATTATCCACACATACATGGGGCTTCCAAAGTCAAGAGACACCATCCTTTTACTCTTTTTTGCCTTTAACTTCTTCAGTCTCTATTTTAACCTATTTCCAGTCTTGGCCTGAACAGATCCTTCTATCAATTCCCTAACATAACAATTCCCTAACATAATTATGCATGGCATGAAAAAGTACTTCTTTTGTTTCATAAACCACTTGCACAAAAGTTTTTTTTTCTCTCTTGCAGTATTTTATGGGTTCAGTCTGAAATTTCATCTGTCATTTTACTGTCTGGTCACTCAGAAGCCTCAGATCCACAGTTCTTTACAAGGTTTCTTCTCAGCTAATGTGAACACTTTTGTGTTATCTTTTGATTTAGTCATCTCACTGTCTTCCCTTTATGTCAGATCACGTGAGCATGGTGAATAGCACAGATCTCATCACAGACCCTGCAGAATTCCTTTGTGAGTTCCATTTCCATTTGGGAAAAACCAGACTTTTTTCCTCCTGTATTTTGATCAATCATTTAATCATTTATACCTGAAAACCTCTTATGTTGTTGCGTTTTTTTTAACTACCATGGCAGTTTAGACATCTTGACCTTTTGAAATTTTGCTTCTTTTTTAAAATCTCTTTCTTTTAATATTATGAGTACGCTGACTCCAAAAACCTGAATGGCTTGCAAAGAAGCATGCTTTTGCTTTGTAAAAATGATACTGGCTCTTCGCATGTATTCTTCCTGATCGTATTTTTCATTATGTTCATAACATAAGCCAGGTTTACTGGTTTGTAGCTACCACGTTTCAACCTTTTTGAAGGATAGTGCCATATTTAGTTAGCCTCTAACCATCTGACAAAAACCTAGTGTAAAGGTCCAGGTAGTACAAAATCCCATATGTAAGCATCTGAAAAACACAATACAATACAGTCTCATCCTGGCAGTGCTCCAGTCTTCAGCTTATTGTTTTATTATTCTAATTTGCATTACTTATCACCTGCAAGTGACAGTCTACCATCAAGTCAAAGAGCCTCAGGCTTTATAATATAAAAGTCTACAAGTTCAGCCACCAGCATTGAGCTAGACAGGAGTGGCGGAAGCACACACTTGTAATGTTACTTCAGGCAACTCACGTAAAGACTGTGTCCACAGGTTTCCTGTTTATTAAAGGGAATAATAATAATTCCTTGTTCACACTCCTGATTGTCTTAGATCATCCAGTATTGGAGCTGTCTGCAAAAATGCTTTGTGCACAATGAGGTTCCACACAAGGTGAGGGTGTCTTAGCCATTCAGTAATACCAGACATAAATAATTCCAGTAAAGCAGCACTGTTACAACAGCTGAAGGCAACCCAGCATCCCTTTTTAGCTGGAACAGGCCAGGACTATTGGGACTGTCCTGATCTGCTGTCAAAAGTATTTTTTGGATGTTGTTTCACCCTGGATTTTTGCCTGACGGGAATTTTTCCTGTCTCCATCCCAAGCCAGGGCTCTGGAAAAAGGCCTAAAGCAATTATACTGAAAGCTTTTCATCCTGTTCACAGCCCAGTCTGCAGTTAGCAAAAAGCTTATGTCAATTGGGAAAGTTTGGCTTCGCTGTGGAATCCGGGGACCTGTCACCTTTGGCTCAAGAAGAACCTTCTGAGTGAGGCAGAAGGTCTCATGTGACAGCTATACCCACTACAACCCACACAACTACTACCTCTCAGTTTTCTCTTTACACAAAGTTGGTGACTATAAAGAACCCCAAATTATTTCCTTGAGCATCATTTTCAGGTTGAGTTTACTGTAAGTGCAGTGTTTTCCCTGCTTCTTGTGAATATCACCTCAGCTTGCTGCTTGCCCATTACAGCAGTGTTCATAATACTGGTATCCTATAGGTGCAGTAACTCCAAGTGGGAACAAAACACATTACCTATGATCTGTGCATAAAACAGTCTGCACTTTGTTGAGTTAGACCATATTGAGCTACAATTACTCTTGAAAGCATATTGAAGAATAACTACTCATTCTTCTGAAACAAGATCACTTTAAAGATCTTTGGTTTTGACTGGAGTCAGCAGGTCTACTTAGAGAATAACCCAGCCTACAAGAGGTAGCAAAGCTGAGTGCTAGAACTGCTGACATAGTCCACTCAAAAGGTAAACCCAAAGAAAAATTCACTTCAGCTTCTGTTTACATGTTGGCATGGAATACACATGATTGTGCAAAGCCTTAGCAAGGCATGAATCAAAAGGGAGGTATCTGAAAGTGTGGAAATACAGTTCCTACTGACTATGGGAGTAAGTTACCACTTTTGGGACTAAATGACTTTCAAAAGTTGTGTCATGTGTTTGTAGACAGACTTGCCAAACTTGTACATGCATCTGTGGCATAAGCAGATTTTCACTTAATGAGGAGCCTATTTCCATAAAAAGACAGACGCTGCAGTAATGCAAACCAAGAAAGTCATTAGGCTGAAAAGAAGCATGCCTGTTGCCTCAGCACAGTGCATCAATGAAGCCTGAAGGGACATAGCAGGGTTGTCACAAGTGAACTGGCTGTGGGGACGCTGGAAGAGCGGGCAGGGCAGCCACAGCACATTGCAATACTTCCTTTCATTGCATCAGCACCAGCAGTATTCACACTCACTGCAAATAGCTGGGCCAGAGCAGTGGTGGCAACAAGAGCTGAGACTTGTCTAGGATGCACAAGTACAGGCCACTGTGAATGAGAACCTGGCCAAAAACATGTATCCACCTGGCAGGTCCTTACAATCTACAAACTTCTTCTGTGCATTTCATAGAGAATACTTCAGGCTTACCTGAACATTAACCTTAAAGGGAAAAAGGGAAGAGGAGAAAATCCACAGAGGAGGTAAAGAAGAGAAAACGCCCAGCAGCCTGAACTCTGAGCCTTACCTGCATCCAGTGGTTCAATAGGTTTTTCCCCATCACACTAGTGTTTTTGTTGCTAGGAGGAATGCAGCAAAAAGACAACTGTCTTGTGTGCTGAGGAAACCCAGAGGCCAGGAATACACATGCAATTAGCACTGTGCTGGGACTTCTTTTTACTAGAGGTGGTAGGAAAGCAATTTAAGGAATCTCCAAGTGACCTAAGCAGGTAAGGCCAGATCATCCTAAGGGCCAAGATCCAACAGCAGTGACACAGTCCCCGACTGGTTGCATAGGGAATCGTCCCCTTTTTCTCCATGGCCTCAATCATGAACAGCACCAAGTTCTGTGATGTTTCCCAGGGTGATGTGAGGATGCAAGAACAGGGTAAGATCGTGTGCATTTGAGATTCCTAAACAAATCTCTGTTTTCTCATGGCAAGCAAAAAGTAGCAAGGTGTGGTCCCCCTTCACACAATGTAAATCAAGATTAAGGAGTAACTACATTTTTTTTCTTACATCTGAAATTCATTCTGAAGACACCAATAGCACTACAGCTGTCTTTGTCTCTAAAACCCATGAGCTCTGCCCACATACTAAGCCAACATTCACTGGGACAACTTTCTGCCAGCAACACTGAATTTTTATGACCCGGACATAAGTGGAAGTTGCTAAAGCAGAGGCACATGGATAGTGCTGTAACTATGGCTATTTATTAGCAGTCTTGAGAGCTGAAACATGCCATTTTTAAAGCACTTCAATGCCTAGGGGAAAAAAGGGTCTCAACATAGCAATTCCTCTTTCAACTAGTACTTTTCTTACGTTATGTAGTTCCCTACTTCCACTATATGCCCCATAATAGCTCCCTTCTTAGTCCAGCTTCTCCTTGTGCTCTCCTAGCTCTCTTCCTCCTCTTTAACTCCTGTCATTTCACTTTTTTTTTCCCAGTATACCTTCAAGAAATAACTATAAAAGCAACAGACTGGATGCCTTCCAGATGGGTTGTCAGCATGCAGAGCAGAAGGAGAGACCCTCTTGCTGTGCCTTGCTGTGCCTGGAGGGATGTCCTTGGTGATGGGAAGGTCCAGAGAAGCACTTTGTCTTAAAGCCTTACAAAGCAGCAATAGGCCTGGTGCCCTGCTGAGTACCTCAGCGGCACCTTCATGCCATGCAGGAAGCTCTTTTTGTCACAGAGGGGTCTAACATGTATAAGCAGCACCAGATGCAAACCTCCTGGTTTAGAGAACATGGTCTTCCCTTCCTTGGGGGAGTATGGATGGAGGGAGAACAATGTGCCCATCACAGGGTTCAGGGATCGCTTTGGGTTTCTATGAAATAGCTGGTGTTTTTCAGAAGCCGCCTTGGGATCTCTCTTTCCTGTTACTTGCCCACACAGATGCTCTTATGCAATTGCGTTTACTGACACTCTCCTGTTCCCAGAGCCCTGGAAACACAGCACTGTGTAAGAATGCTTGAGGAGGCAGCTGGAAGCATTGCAGCAATTCCTCAGCTCCCCAGACCCTCAGCTCCACAGAGAGCAAGACCCTGGAGAAGATACAGACCTCCTCTTCTGTCATCCTAGCTGACAGCAAGTTTATTCTGCACTCAGCAAGCTTAATGCAAAGAGGAAGGTGGGTGAAATGTATTTTGAGCCCGCTTCTTATCTTTCCCTATCAGAAATCAAGACTAACAGGAGCTAACAGCCACTACCCCCCATGTCACGCTGTGTGGCACAGTTTAGAGCTCTATTTCCTGCAGCATTTAACTGCACACTGTCAAACTCTTGCATGTCACCAAGGGTCTTTCTGATCCTCTTTATAGCCCTATGGCTGCCATATTATACACTGCAGAAAACTATGATTTTGCATGCCATATCAGAAATGTTTTACTTTGCTAAGCCTTCTCTTGTTCCATCTAACAAATTGTACTCTATTTCTATTACTCAGGAAAGGAATTTTCTCCTTCTGCAATAAGAGGAGCTTCTTTTTAAAACCTCAGCTCTTACATGAACTGTCAAGACTGTATCTTCATTGTTTAATTAAAAATTACTTCTTTTTTTCTTTCTGAACAGAAATATTACCAAAAGGACTGTATTGTCAGGAAAAGAAACATCTGTTTTCAGGTTTTTTTTCAAGAAAAGGTAAATGCAAAGCCATCCATATGCAGATGAAACTCAAAAGTGTGTGGCAGATTTTTCAACAAGAATAGCATTCATTTTTCACAATCAAGTATACTTTTCTGTGAAATCTGTTTTCAGCTGAGAACCAGTTTCACTGGTAAAAAGCCTTCTCCTCTTCTTTAAAAGACCAGATTGCTGATCAGCCTGGAGTAATATTCCTATTTTCAGTCTAGGAAGGATTATTTTTTGTTTAGTTTAAATTCCATTGTTTATTACCCTCAAATCAACAAAGCCAATTTAAAAAGAAATTAAGGTGTCAAAAATTATCTAAATTGAAAATAAATTGGTTCTACTTCTTTACTATTTTTAATTAAAACTGATGAACCCAACTTTTCAAAATTTTCATATACACAGGTTCTCAAATACATACACCCAAATATGTTCACAGGATGACATCAGTCCACATACGCATGTGCATATACAGATGCTTGCACCTGGAAATAAGCACTTAGATTCCTACACTGCCTGGGAAGAGCTTTCCTAACATGGGAGGTTGATTGGTTTGAGAGATCATAAATTCCTCTACCAAAAGTTATTTCTGCAGGTAAAAGAGCATTTCTGAGATCCTAGACATTTTTGGATCAGACACTATTGTCAAGGTAAAGTTTGAAACTTTTTATTATATTCAGGCTGTTTCTTCCCACTATCTGCATGAAAGCTTTGCATTGCCCTTACTGAGTTTGGAGACAAAACAACAGTCTTTCTAAGAGTGCAAGATTTGTGCAGTTAAGGTGCCTACATGCTGTCTCCTACATGAATAACTTGCAAGTCCTATGACCAGTTTTAGCCAAGTTGAACACAAACAGTGGAGCTCTCACAAATATTGAGTCTCATGAAAATAGATGATTTACTTTCCACTTTGTATGGCTGTCCCATGATTGCAGGTTGCTTCCACTCTCATTACATTTGTTCACTTGTTTACAACTTCTCTCTCTGGAAGGAGGCATTCAGGAAAGAGAAAGAAGGGAACACAAACTGAAGGCAATGGGCTAGAAAGCAAAGGGTGCAGTGAAGGGTGCAGCTAGCTATCAAAAATGTGCGCACACGATTCTCAGCCCATGGCTTGCATCCACCTTACATCTATAATGTCTCCTGACAGACCTGACAAGACACACAATGCAATCACTGGCATAGGAGGTACACAAACAGATGTAGCAAAGTGTTAACAAAGGGACTGATGAAGGAACAACAGATGAAAAAAGCCTCTTACTTTTTGGTATTAAAAAATATTGCTCCCAGGAAATTTAGAGGCTTTATATAACATAAACTTGGCTGGACACATGTAACATAATATAAGGAAGAAATTCTTTACTGTTAGGGTGGGTGAGGCACTGGAATGGGTTGCCCAGGGATGTTGTGAATGCTCCATCCCTGGCAGTGTTCAAGGCCAGGTTGGACAGAGCCTTGGGTGTCATGGGTTAGTGAGACGTGTCCCTGCCCATGGCAGGGGGGTTGGAACTAGATGATCTCAAGGTCCTTTCCAACCCTAACTATTCTATGATTCTAACTCACTTTAACAGTTCAATTGGATCTGGATTCAGCCCCCCCTGTTTCATGCCGCTCAGAACCTAACATGTAATGCAACCTTCCAGCTGTACAATGAAGCTGTATTTTATTATCTATCTTGTGTGGTGATTTGGCTTCCCTGAATTGACATGCCACACAAATAAATTCTATGTGTACACAGATGCTTTTTCATTGCTAAAATAAGAGATTATCTAGATTTGTTGCTTCTGGAAAGGAGGCAAAATTAATATACACATTTTTTTAAAACTGGAGCACATCACACTTGTTCTAGCCAAAGCTATGACTGCTTGCTGGGGCATAGCCAAACGTGTGCAGAACCAGAAGCAGATTTTACAAGAGTCACTTTAATTTGTTTGCATCATTGAGTTTATTCTCCTTTAAATACACACACCAAAGTTGCACTTGAAAAAAAATGATCTCGGGTGATTGGAGTAAAGCAGGTAAACAGTGTTGTCCAGAGTTGAATTGTTCTTTTTCATCTATGTTTCAATCTTGGGTTTTAAGGCTGGTAGACTGCTGACAGCTTTATACATGAAAAATAACTGTGCCATGATTTTCTGAGTCAAGGTGCAGAGATACAGATCAAGAAATATCTATCAGCACACAAGCAAATCTCTGATTGCTTGGACTGCATCTAAATACACACCATTAGTGCTCTAGCATGTCTTTCTCCTCACCTCATATTTCCAAATAAATTGCCTAGGTCCATACTGTCCCAGATTACCCAAAGAGAAATGCAGATATGTAAAACCAAATGGCAGCTCATATTTCAATCTTAGATCTGATAATTTCTACACTGTAGTCTTACTATGGAGGTTCAGATTAGTCCTCGCAAGCATCTATCATGGTGCAAGTGGCAGCACCTATGTTTTAGATATTTCATTCTTATTATTTGAGAGAGATGGGTGCAACCAGAAATACTCTCTGTTGCAGTTCTTTGAGTGTCCCGCTTCTGCTAAAAGACTTAATCCCTTGGAATATGTCAAGTCTGCTCAGTTTCCATTTACCTCAACAACCTGATTAACACCCAGCAGCATACAGTCCCAAAGCTAATTTCTGGCCAGTCTTGGCAAGTTTGCATCTAAACTTTGCAATCAAGGCCTAGACACACGTGAAATGATTGCTTCCTCTGCACTGGTATGAACTTCAAGTAAAATCTGAGTTGAGAAAGACCTTGCAGCAGAATAAATTTCTGGCAGTTTATGGTTTAAAGAACTGAGAAGCGCAATTTAAATTGCTGCTTACGTAACAAGAGCCTGAGAACAGAACTAGTATTTAACTGAGGAAAAAGTAACTGAAGGAGAATTGCTTGGAGATCTGCCAGAAGGATTTTAACAGCTGGAAGTTGAAAAGTGATTAATTTTGACAGAAATAAATGCTCTGTGTTCATAAGTAATTATCTTTAGATTTCCAAGCTGTTTGAATTCTTTTTTGTGTACTATTAACATTTGATTATCCAGATGAGAATCTGGATTATCTTTATTTAAAAAATGTACTAAAACTCATTATTTCCCTAGCAGGTGCCTACTTGTCTTGAGAAAAAGAAGAATGAATGCAGCCTGTAAAGAATCATTCAGAAGAACTGGTCTCAGTGAAAAGTGGCCAGACTTAGACCGTCTCTTGAGGGAAGACAAAGGATGCCTACCAGGGCAAGCTAAGACAAGAGAGACAAACATGAGGTGAGAAAGGTCTAGCACCCAATAGCTCCAGAAGGCTATGATCTGCCTGCTAGGCAGTTTTGCTAGCTCTCCTGAAAAGAACTGCTATAAAAGCGATAACAGTTACAGAGTGTAGTCTCCTTTGAACAGAGACAAGCATAACCCTGACTACATCAAAAGAGGGCAAGTGTAGCAAGTGTAGACTGAAGTTGATTCTCAAAAGTACCACATAAGCAAACGCCAGCACTGTGAAGTACATTGGTTGGACTTCATGGCTTTGTGCTGGATCTTGAAGATGTAACAGGAACAAGCTATGGGGAATTAGATGTCTAAACAAATAGTCTTAGGAGTTATTAGTTGAGGGCAGTGCATCCCCAACCATGAAACAACCTACAGACATTAGCGTGTGGAAGATGTAGCATGGTACAAGCCATACAGAACATTCAACCAGAAAGCAAAGCCTCCCTGGACACTCTTTGCCTTCAGCACAATCCAGTACAAACCTCCAGACAGCCAGGAAAAGTGACCAGGCCCATTACTTGCAAATACAAAGATGAAGGCAATCATCTCTCCAGCTGCAGACTAGTGCCCTCCAAAGACCATCTTTGAAAAAAAGTCAAGGTACCATTGATACGCCTAAAAGATATGACTAAAGCCAACTCTGACCCCACCTCTGACCTGTGCCTGAAAGAATTTGTTCAGGTGGGTGAAGATAAGAGAGTCCAGAGGAAACAGATAAAACAACTTACCTTAGGGAAGAGTGTGTAGGATTTCTTTTTCTTGCAAGTGTTACAGTTACGGCCATAAGAAAACTCTCTGCAATTAACAACGAAGAAAGACTGTTTGCTGCAGCAACCAGCCCTGAGGGACTGCCAGTTCTGGTAGGCAAACCTCTGAATTACTTATGATGAAACACTGCCTTCTGAATATGCACATATTCCCTATGTGAGACAGAAGCAGCAGGCTCCATTTGCAGTGGATTTCACAAGGCATATTTCACAGGGCCCAGCACTGTTTAGGCAAATACCAACCCTTCATGTCTGACACATGCTGAGTGGAGGCTCATCTCCCCACTGTGCAGGCTGTACAGTACCAGCTCACAGAGCTGAAGGGTCTGGATGTCATGCTGATGTAGCAAATCCATTGATGGGCACATACCAGCCATTAGATAAACACATACATGATCTCAGTGTGGATGGGAAGAATACTTCAACAAATCCTTCTGTCTTTTCTGCAGGTTACTCAGTCCATACAGTGCTTAATAAAGGCTGATTTGCTGCCCTGCACTTTTGTCCTAGCATGGGAGGTTCACAGGTTTGTATGTAATCTCCTAGATTTCTTCCTCATTATAAAAGGCATTTAAAATATTCACCAAGCCTGCGGCATAGCATATGAAACAAAGAACTAGTAAAACAAAGAAAAAAATGCAGTTGGAGGTGGGCAGTTACATTTAGCAGTTGGCAAACGGGAATTCCCACATCTTTGATCAAGCTATTACACTGGTATTTACATTGGTCTCTATCAAAATGTCGTGGTTTAGCCCCATACAGCAGCTAAGGACCTTGCAGCTACTCACTCACTCCCCACCCCCTGCCTGGTGGGATAGGGAAGAGAATTGGAAAAAAGGTAAAACTTACAGGTTGAGGTAAGAAAAGTTGAATTATGAAAAAAAAAAAGTAATAATGATAATATTAGGAAAAGAGAGAGAGGAATAAACCCCAAGAAAGGCAAGTGATGCACAATACAATTGCTTACAACCCAATGACTAATGACCAGCCCATCCCCAAGCAGTGATTTGAGGCTTCTGGCCAACTGCCCTCAGTTTATATACTTGGCATGATGCTCTATGATATGGAATATGCCTTTGACAGTTCAGGTCAGACTTCCTGCCTCTGTTCACTCCCAGCTTCTTTGCCCCTCCTCACTGGTAAAGCATGAGAGACTGAAAAGTCCTTGACGTAAAGTAGGCACTACCAAGCAACAACTTCAATATCACTGTATTATCAAAGTTATTTTCATAATAAATCCACTATCTATGAGTCAGTATAAAGCACTGGCCATTTTTCTCATTCAGAAGCCTAAGATCAACAGGAAAGCCTTCACCTCGGCCAACTGTCTTGGTTCACCTTCTCTTTCAGCAGTTTCTGCAACTTGTAGGAACTCCATACAGCTGCCTTCCATCTCCAACACTTTCCCACAATTATTAAATAAGGCATAATTCTTCTCACTTTCTGATAATTTATTATACAGTAGGGTCTCTTCAGCATGCATCACTTCCTCCTCTGGTGACAATCCAAAACTTTTGCCTTCTGGCCAGTCCATGATGACTTCTAGGATTCCTGGATGACTGTGATTTCCTATTGGAGCTCATTGTGTAATTAGTGCAGCCCACTTACTCCATGTAGCATCAGTTGCGTGATGTGTAGAGGAGACTCTGCCT
>JANRGW010019161.1:8741-24112 GCA_024733675.1 Psilopsiagon aymara | reverse complement strand
TGGAACTTTTGGAACAAGTCCAGAGGAGGGCCATGAGGATGATCAGGGGACTGGAGCACCTCCTGTATGAAGACAGGCTAAGAAAGTTGGGGCTGCTCGGCCTGGAGAAGGCTGTCTGGAGACCTCATAGCAGCGTTCCAGTATCTGAAGGGGGCCTCTAACTGTGCTGGGAAAGGACTCTTTGTTAGGGACTGTAGTGATAGGACAAGGGGTAATGGGTTCAAACTTAACCAGGGGAAGTTTAGATTGGATATGAGGAGGAAATTCTTTCCTGTAAGGGTGGTGAGGCACTGGAATGGGTTTCCCAGGGAAGCTGTGAATGCTCCATTCCTGACTGTGTTCAAGGCCAGGTTGGGCACAGCCTTGAGTGGCATGGTTCAGTGGGAGGTGTCCCTGCCCATGGCAGGGAGGTTGGAACTGGATGATCTTAAGATCCTTTCCAACCCTAACTGTTCTATGATTCTATGAATTTAGATACAGAACTGTAGAAAACTTTTTCCATTTCTTTTTTAAATGTGCTCCGTTTTTCCCTAATTGTCTGTCTTGCAAATTCAGGCTATATTTGCATAATGAACACATGCTATCCTTTTTGTCTTTTTTAATTGTTTAGGCAAAAGGAATCTTGTCATAACATTGTTCACATGACACATTTCTTTTTTACATCCTCAATGATGCCTGTACAGCTTCTCTGCCTTCAGTTGACAGTGCCTAGGAATCCAGTTTATTCTTTGTTAACCTGTTTCTCAGTCAGGTGAAGAGAAGACTTTATGAAAGAATAGAACACATGGAATATTCGCAACAAAAATATAGATTTAATAAATGTGTATTTTTTTATATAGGTAGGTTACAAGGTATAAATATGTCTTTAAAATTACTAAAACCAGATAAAACTCATAAAAGAAAGGCAATCTTGTGAAACACATAAACACTAGGTGCTAATGGAAGTTTTTCAGTTTTTATATTGGTCTTTGAAAAAAATACTTTTATATGTTGTAACCTTTAAGCCTTTTTTTATTGCATATTTCTGTTAGTTGCAAAACCTGTGTTTCCACATATATACTGGTATTTTTAAAGTTAAGAGAGTATGCTGGACTAGTGTGCAGAAACCTTTCTCTCAGATTAGATGGTTAGTATTTCTGTGATTTATACACAGAAATCACTAGGCTTTTTTGGAGGATGTGGTGGGTTTTTTTTCCCCTCTTAGAAATGCTCTCAAAGTTCTGTTTCTCAGGGTTTGGTCTGTGCAGCTGCGGCTGGTCCACTGGAAGTCTTCCCAGGAATATACGAAAGGTTGAATTTGTGTAAAAACCCTTTATTGATAATGATGATAGTGGAATTTGCAAGAAACCAATGTTACTCTCAGAACTTTGAGTTTTTAAGATCTGAAGTTGGGAGAAAAAGCAAAACAAGATTTGTTCTGAATTGGGTAGCCGTTTTCCTGCAGAAGCTAGGGGACCGCAGATCTGATCTCCAGGGCACTACATTTACAGTAATTTTATTGTAGATATTTCCTTTTTTAGTGGGGAATAATGGGAACTTTGTTAAGAAAAAATGAAAGAGGCAAGGCAGCACTGGAAATCCTTTAAACTGTTTGTTGTCTTTGAAGTTTGACTGTTTTATAATTAGTCAGTCATCATGCCAGTAAGAACTCCAGAATGGCCCATTCATATGAGATACTAAGATGTATACTGTAAAAACAGCAAACTGTGAATACATTTTGACAGTCTGTTAAATGTACATTTTTATGGTGCCAGATGATATATTAATGAATGAACTAAACAAAATGTAAGTTAGCATCTATTCTATGGTAAAATAACTCTTGTACGAGAGAAGGATGTCTGAGAGCTTACAGATCTCACATTGACAAAACCCACTGCATCAGTCAACTAGCTACATTATGCAAGTTTAAGTGCCACAAGCCAAACAAGGGATGGGATTAGCATCAACTATAAAGGTAGTTGCATGTCCACTCTCTTATCACTGGAAAAGGATCTGAGGGTGGCCAATTAACAAATGAGTGTGAAAGAGAAGAAATATTGGACAGCGGGGTTTTCAGAATTCTTTTAGTTCAGTAACCAAAAGTTCATGAAAAGGATTTGTCAACTTTATAACAGAGTATTACCATTAGCAAAAAAAGTCAGTAGTATTGTTCTGAAATTCCTCTCAGAAATAAATAATGCTAGTTTCCAGGAGTCCACAGCAAGGCTGAGATGCAGAGATCATAAATTTTTTTTGAAGATCTACATTTACTTACATGTATCAATAAAATAATCACATTTTCCAGTGAAGTAGGATTAGCAAATGAAAATGTGGGGAATAAAATGTAGGAATATAAAGAAAAAACCTCATCCTTAACCTCTGTAATTTTCAGTTTATAATCCATTATTGTCTGCTGCATCGGATTCTGGGGAAGAAATAGCTGAAAATAAAATGTAGTTTTAAACAGTCATTTGTAGAAATGCGAAACCCTAATTAAAAGCTGAGTTCCAGAAAACACTTTCTCAGATCTGTGATGGTAATTTTCTCTGGGAATGTGGGTGCGTGTGAATGTAGGAATTGTTCCTTTTCTAAGGAAAGTTGTGTCCATAAGTTGTTCCTTTATTCTCTCAGGCATGCATAGAGGTAAATGAGTATCAACATCAGAAAATCAGGATGTAAATCTAAATGACTGGGAGGAACATTTGTTTCCAAATAGAGCTAGCTTCCAAAAGTAGAATTTGAATCTCATCATAGTCTCAAGTTGGAAAGATCTAGCTTTTTTCTGATTCTTGCCTAGTTTTTGTTTTGCTTTTGTCTGGGTTTCCTATTGCCAGAGAACAGAAAGTACATCTTAGAAAATGGAAACATTCAATATTGAGAAGGTATTTTCAGCCAAAATTAAAAGCAGGACCTCTCTTTGGTTTAATATGAAATGAGCAGTCAAATTTGTATTATTTCCCTTTTGTGTTCTGCAGGCATACAAGATGTAACTTACACCCAGTTTCTAATATTATTTTTCCAGGTACCTGAAAATGATGAATTGTTTGTTCTTTACCTGAGAAGCGTGGAGGGAGGTGCTGAAATCAACAACACAAAAAATTCTGTTCAGATTAATATAAAGAAAAATGACAGTCCTGTGCGTTTTGTTCAGGGTGCTTATATGGTGCCTGAGGAAGTTGATGTGGTAACAATTCAAGTCATTCGTGGTAAGGATGTGAGTGGAAACCTAATTGGACCTGATGAACATGAAGTCTCTGTGAGATATGCCGTCATAACTGAGAATTCAACAGCACATGCAGAGCTTAATGTAGACTTTCTAGACCTGCAGCCAAATACAACTATTATTTTCCCACCTCTAGTTCATGAAACATGCATAAAATTTAAGATCCTTGATGATGCCATACCAGAAATTGCGGAGACCTTTCAGATTATGCTTCTTAAGGACACTTTGCACGGAGATGCTGTTTTGATTAATCCATCTATTGTTCATGTCACCATCCAACCCAATGATAAACCCTATGGAGTACTATCAATCAACAGTATCCTGTTTGCTCAGACTGTTATCATTGATGAAGACCACATTTCAAGGTACTACAGATCTTCAAATCTAGTATCTTATCAGTTTAAAAGGTTTGATTGGCATTGTTAAGTATCGTTAGGATTTCATTGAAAATAATTATAAAATCACTACTAAAAATATAATGTAGAAATCAGTATATACTGTTATTATTATCAGCTATGTCTATGAAGATTTCAGGGAAGTGGGAATGTATGATTATAAAGGAAGTACTTTATTGAGTGTGAACTGTGTGTAAAAACTATGTATTTGTTAACTATATCAGAGTACTGAAAAACCCTGAATGTAAAGACAGGATCACTAAAGTTATGATGCTGCCACACACCAGTTTATACAAGTAGGAACTGGATTCCAGGCTTCCTTCCCTGGTAAATCTTTGTATTTGCTATATACAAAAGCAATCTTTGGTTAAAAAAAAAGAAAAAAGATGATTACCTCCCCTGAAATAAACTTAAAACTAAGTTAAATATTTGTAATTTTACAGAGAGATTAAAATCAAAGCTCTGTACAAGTTTTACAGGCAGGACAGATACACAGTATCGACAGCCTCACACTAAGAACAGTTTTGAATTAATACTTTACAATATGTAAAGCCCAGCACTTCAGCTTTCATCTTACTTTCTCATACTCAGTAAAGAAATAAACCTTGGTTCCTAAATTTTTGTAAGTCACGATTCCCAGACCTTTTCTTGTAGTCATGTGATTATAAGATGTGGGAAACATGACATTTCCAATATCATAAATATTGATAACTTAATATTTCAACACAGCAGCAAAAAATTGTAGAATTGTTTGGGTTGGAAGAGACCTTCAAAGGTCATCTAGTCCAACCCCCCTTCAACAACCGGAGACAGCTTCAAATAAATCAGTTTACTCAGAACAATTCAGAATCATTATTTAAATGTTCATGCCTGACAACTGTTCTGATATAGTTCATAAAATGGTTTAGAAAGTTAACAGAGAAAAAGATTTCTGAAATTTGATGTGTATTTCTCAAGACAAATGTAAAACTTCAAGTCTTCACTTCTCAGTATCTTTCTTGCTGTAAAAAATAAGTTCTAAAAAATATCTTGAGAGATATTCAGAAAGACCGTGAATGAGCGCTCTAAGCAAAGGCTTCCCTGTGTGTTATGGTATCACAGACTTTGAGCAAGACTCAAGTCTCAGTTGCAGCAGTTATCATTTATTCCACTTAAGTCAGTGTAAATCTTTCAGGGAATCAATACCTAAGCAAGCCGGTATTTATTATTTTATGTTGTGGGGGTTTGTTTTCATTCAAAAACATAGGTTTGAGGGGATCACAATCATAAGAAGTGGTGGAACACATGGAAATGTTTCTGTTACCTGGGTTATAATCCGAAATAGCAGTGATCCCTCACCTGTGACTGCAGACCTGTATCCAGAGACTGGAGAGATATGTTTTCATCAAGGACAGATGCTGGTAACACTTCCTCTGAACATTATTAATGATGATATACCAGAAGAGGCAGAGCCCTATCTTCTGAAACTCTTAGTTCATACAATACAGGGAGGTGCAGAAGTCAGTGAGCCATCTGAGGTAAGTCTGCTTTCAGAATTCTGTTGGGGGGGGGGGGGGGGTAATAATAGGAAATAAGGGGCTTTGCCAATTTTGATAACATTGATTTGCTAAATTGGCTAAAGGGTTTGGGCTTCAAGAAAAATCAAACAAATTAATTCTTAATATTATTTTAATATACAGATCCATAGCCAAAGTATTTGGCTGAGTGTACTATACAAAACCAGACCTCTTTAATGAGATAACAATCGGATTATTCCCAGTATATGTAGCATTACTTGAATGTTGTCTTAAGTGACTTTTTGCTAAGAGAAGGCAGGAAAGTCACTTTCACTTGCTCATTTGCTTTCTTAATGATTACAGGAGTGTTTTACATAGAGTAACAGCTTGAGGAGGAGGGCTTGGTGATTAAAACTGTAACCTTTTTAAATAAAGGGTGGCTAACATTGCTTACATTTTTATGACTCAAAGCCCTACTTTATCTTTCTCAAAAATGGTTGGGAAGGACTTGGTGAAAAAAAATGAAAATTTTCATGATTGGAAACTTTTTAAGATAATTCACTTTGGCTGTTGAACCAAAAAAAAAGTTATTCAGAGCTCATTCTGGCACATGGATGATGCATAGTGGGAGAGTTGCTGCTGTCACTGTTGTGCTGCTTGTGAACAAAGAATTATTTGGGGCTGTAGATCTGATTTTTCTCTTGACTGCTAATTCACTAAAGAGAAAAATGTATTATAATAGCACAGGATTTCATGATAGCATGAAAACTATGGTGCGTAGGTAACTGTAGCATGGAGTAATTGATGCTGTTTTCTGTTTTGCAGCTTCTGTTTTACATTCAGGACAGTGATGATGTTTATGGCCTAATAAAATTTTATCCTTTGGAGGATCAGAAGATTGAGAGTAATCCTATGGGGCGCTTTTTATCCTTGAGTTTTGCAAGGGAGAGAGGAGTGGTTGGAGATGTGCAGTTGGTTTATACTGCACTGTATATTCCAGCTGGCACTCTAGATCCTGAGAGAGCAAAAGATGGCATTCTAAATACATCTAGAAGAAACAGTCTCATCTTTCCAGAAGGAAAAACACAAAATACTTTAAATATTCCAATAAGAAATGACGCATTTCTTCAAAATGGGGCTCATTTCCTCATACAGGTATCGCAATTATGTTTTGGGATTTATTTGGCCTGTGTAATAAAAAAAATATAATTTAATTTTAATTTAATTAAAATAATCCAACCTGCTAATAAATAAAACAGAAAAAAACAATTAGTTCAGTAGATAAAACTTCCTTATTTAGAGATGGCTTCTATAAATATGCTGTAAAGTTCTTTATTCCTAATAATTATTACTAATTGCACAATTTTTCAAAGTAGGCTGTTATGACAGGATTCAGGTATTAATCATGGAATTTGAGAAAATGGGATCAATGTTGCAGAAGTTAGTTACCTTTTGAGGCATGTTTCTTTGCTGCTTTCTCTGTCTAGCACTTAGCTTTCAATTTAACAAAATGAAGGTTCTTAAATTATGGAAGCATGTAGAACTTTAGAAATTATAAATATGGTCAATTCCCCCCCCCCCCCTTTTTTCTTTTTGTAATTTGTAAGAAGGTAACTTGTGTCATTGCTAATTAATACTGACTGGAAAAAATCACTGAAACTATGTTCTCGACAAAAAAATGTGTTTCCAGAAGAAATATTTAAAGAAAAAAATTTATTTTCCAGTGAAGGCTTTCATTTTTCACTGGAGAAAACCACACTACAGAGTTACTGAAGATGTTTTAATTGCTTCTGAGATCTTGAAAAATTTCTTCATTCTACCTCCTTTCCTCATTCTCTTAAAAAATTATTTCCAGAATTATATAGTTGTTTTACTATTATTAATCTTTTTTGCATTCATTTAGGTAGGTAATTGCATTCTGGAATTCTAGAATAAGGTAGTATGTTTTACATCTCTATGAGATGTGAAAGATCATCAGAAGAATTAAAATATCTATTTCCAGGCCATTTTCAAATTAATTATAAATAGCATTGCAGTGTGGACTATGAAAAAAACACACATAGAGAAATTATTTCAGAATTTAGGCAGTTTGCCCAGCTTTTCAGACTGTGGCTTTCTGGGAGGGGGGGTGGTGGATTTTCTGTGCTTTGTCCATGAACCATAAAAATCTTTTTATTTAAAAAAATAAAATCAGAGGAGCTTTCCAGGAAAAATAATTCATTTGGAGAAGGAAGGAAAATACCCCAATTTATCACTATGACAGTCCTATATGGTGAATAAACAATAATCTCAGTGAACATGCTTAGGATGAGAAGTTTATAGAGTTTGTACTAGGCACAGTAAAAGACTGACTCAGAAATCGGGAGGAGGAAATCATGCTTAAACACAACTAGAGAACAGAGAGGAACTGGAAAACCAAGATTAAGATTCTTCAGTGACATCTTCAATTAAATAACATGTTTTAGTCTGAAGTGCAGTTTTTGGTGTGGGCAGGAAGATTCACTAATGCAATAAACTACTTGTCATTATTAAGTTCACAGTGCATTCTTTTCTCCTGATGAGCTGAGTTGCATTAAAAGAAACACTGAGCTAAAAAAAAAAATCCCAAAACAGCAACCTAGTTCTTCATTAATTACTACTTTAATCTCAAAGTTACTATCCAGGATTAGAATAATTTACAAAAGTGAATTGTTTCAGTTGGGTAGTATTTCGGAAACTTTACTGAGCTAATGACCACACAGGGGTCCTCCTGCCTGCTGTTAATTCAGGAACAGTGCCTGGTCTAAAAAAAAGCTTTGAAAACAAGTGAAACAAGCAGACCCACTACATGTTCCTCATACTCTCAATAACTAGCTGGTATGTCTGAGAATCAGTTACTGAATATGGTATGTGTATAGCAGTTCCATCTATCATCACACAAAATGGTCATGAATATTTTTGTGTTACTCAAGCAATGTTAGAACAAAGTATCATACAGCCCAACTATTTTATATAGCTTGGGTTTAAGAATTGATGGGATTTAAAACTCATCAATTTAAATGGTGATTCATGATCACATCACTATGCAGATTTAGATAAGGCCACTTTCCCCTCATCCAGCAACATGGTAACATCTGGTAACTCCAAGCAAAGAGCATCCTTATGGGAGTTAAGAGGTAGTTGTCATTGGTGGTTCATGAGCTAGTGAAATATATGCAGAAGTATATGCAAATCACTTGTGGAAACATCTATTATGATGATGCATGTAGATAGAAGCATATGGTAAATGATAATTGAAAGAAATAAACAGGCAAGTTCAGCTTTCCTTACTATGTCAGTACTGTTGTTGGGTTGAGGGAGTGATATGTTCCATTTAAAAAAAGGATAAACATTTTTCTGTTTCTCATATATTGCATATATTCTACATATTTATTTATACTAGTAAATAAATCATCAGGAATGCAGTAGCAAGAGGAGATTACAGTTTTGAAATATTCTACAGATTTTCAATTCTGAATGTATCAGTTCTTATAAATAGAGAAGTCCATGAAGCTCTATGAGTGAAGAAAGGGTAGATCATTCTTTGGCTTCATCAAGTCTGTAAATTATTATGGATCCAATTATTTAATCAAATTTTCAATGCATGTTACAAAAAATTCAGGACAGTATCTTGGGCCTGTAACAAGTATGCATCCATACTCTTGTTCACAAGTTCTAGCAGTGACTCAGCCATTCTAAAATGTTCATTCACTGTCGTGTTACATCAAGTTGTTTACGCAAATATGAGTTGTCTGGGAGGTATACCATTCTCCTGAAAAAGCTCAAAGATACCCGATTCATTTCTTTGACATCCACTTGCACATTTTCAGTAATTAAAATTTGTTCTGGAAATGTTTTGCTCCCTGCCTATGAAATTTATTCTGAAATGTCAGAATTGTTCTAACTTGGTAGTAAGTCTTCTTATTTTGCTGTTTTTTCATTTTTTCCTACAGCTGGAAACTGTTGAGCTGGTGAATAGAATTCCTCCAGTCCCACCTGTGAGTCCTAGATTAGGCAAGATTCAAAATGTTTCTCTAAGGATTACTCCAGATATTGCAAATGGAGAAATAGGCTTTGCTAGCAATCTTCCAATTATCCTTTCTGAGCCAGAAGATTCCCCTGCTACAGTGGCAAGTAAACCTTTTTATATCGTCCTTTAGTATAGAGCATTTATTTAGATGAGCAAAGTTTGCCATGTCCAGTGTGAAATTTGAAAGTTAATTGAGAAAAATCCTTCCTCTAGTTCTGCCTGATCTCAAATATTCCCTTGCTTTAAACAGATAAAGAAACTGCAAACAAACAAAAAAAGGCAAAAAAGTGCTTGTAAAGCTGAGGTCTGAAATAATCTGTTAGCCATTATCAGAAAATTAAGGTTGAGCTTTCTCACTGAGCATCTAAAACTGGCTAGGTCTTGATTCGTACAAAGAGCTAAAGATGCTGCAGAGAATCTCTCTGGTGGTAATGATACTGCTCCTAAATTTCAGGTAAATGTCTGTATCTTACAGCTGACTTACTTAAATATGTACATATCATTTGGCTTGCTGGGTGTGTTTTCCAACAGTGATGCTTTTTTGGTTTCTGAGAACCCAAAAAAGTATTTTCAAGAGCATTGCTGCTCATCTGTGTGTTTTAGTCCCAGCTTGAGAAACTTTTTTTGAAATGTTTTTTCATACATTTTCTGTTTGCCCTAGTTCTCTTCACTGGTATCTTCCCACAAATCCTGAATCAGATAACTTGTTTCTCATTCTCAGGTTAAAACTGCTGATTTCCTTAAGCAAAGTTTCCTTAAGCAAATTTCCTCTGTACTATAACCACCAAATTACAATAGTTGCATTTAAACCCTAGATTGTGTCTTGATGAGATTAGATCAGTTACTTTTTGTGTTTATGGTTGCTTAGTGATTTGTCATAATAATCTGGCTTCTCCACTATATTTTAAGTGGTTAAAAGTATATAATTTTGTTGATACACCATCTTTGATTTCACTTCTTACACACAGGTATGAGTGAAAAAAACTATCTGGTTTTACAAATCCCAAGAAACTCATGTGTTTCGTAGGTTTCCATTGCATTGCATCGAGATGGGACTGATGGCCAAGCAACTGTGTTCTGGAGTTTGAAACCCTCTGGTCTCAATCAAAAGGCAGTAACACATGATGATATAAGTCCTTTTAATGGATCTGTTGTTTTCTTATCTGGACAAAGTGATACTACAATCAACATTACTGTTAAAGCTGATGATATACCTGAAATGAATGAAACAGTGTTACTAACTCTGGACAGGTATTTTGCCCTAACCTGTATTCATATATATCAGTTGTAACAATGAATATCTAACAAATAAGTGCAGTATTAATTAGAGGTATTACCTGCATGGTGTTTATAAGTGTCTGAATGAATGTTAGGCCCTTGATTCAGACTCTGTATGGATTCTTCTTTGACTGCAGATAAATGGAAGAAACTGTGTGGTATTTATTATCTAATTTTGTTGATATTTTGATAAAAGTAATGTCTGCTGTTTAGAAAGTTCTTTCAGCTTTGATCATTACAGTTATTGGTTAAAACATGTATCTTTTCAGAAAACTAATATTCAGTAATATAATGGGGAAAACGATGATGATGAGTAGAAAGCAATTTGTAACTGTGTTTCTGACAGAGAGGGTCAGGGTGCTATTGCAGAATTGGACCAGGTTTTTGTTTGTTGGATCTGCATGTTCAGTATTGCTTGCTCTTGATATTTAGATACTTCCTCACAACTCCTGGCTTCCAAAATATTCCAGTGTGACCATCGCTACACTCTTTGGCTACAAAGACGGTGATTGTGTTTCTGAAGCACAGTGTTTTAGTCTCCCTCCTGTATGAGATCAGGAGTACAGGATAATTAAGGCTGTAAGAGACCTCAGGAGGTGCTATTATCTACGTGTGAACACTGCTCAGGATACTTAAATTAGTTCATATCCAGGGCTGTATTCCCTCTTTGATTTACTAGCAGGAGAATCTTGGCTATGTTTCCTGTGCTGCTTCTAACAATTCCGTTGTCTATATAGTTTAGAAATACCACCGCTTCTTCTCCTACCTGCTAGTAGTCTAACATATATTTTTCCAATTTTTTTTGAAACATACTAATAGGCATCTACCAGTTGCAGCATCCACATTGGCAATCTACTACTTACAAAGTCCTTATCTTAGGCAGAAGTATTCTTTTCTTATATAGAAAGTACAGACTAGTTCTTGGAATCTTCAACACCAGATAACCATGTTGATTACGTACTAGCAAACCAGCAACCACCCTCAAACTGTTGCTGGTCCTGATTTGGAAAGCCTGTTTTTTGATCATCATTCTATCACACAGAAAAAATGTGTTTCCATTGCAGGATTGGCCTGTTTCTGCAAAAGCTGGCTGGGGGATGCATCTAGTGCAGCATGAGTTATTTCATTCTACCATGACTACTCCCTGCTTTGTAAAGGCAGTCCTGTTCAAGACAAAAACAAATGGAGACTTTTGGCAGCAGTTCTCTGCTTTCCTTCCTGTGGATGAAACTGGTTCATCCAAAAGAATTCATTAGAGTCTCTGGTGCAAAGTGGAACGCTGATAATGGAATCATGGAATGGTGTGGGTTGGAAGGGACCTCAAAGCTCATGCATTTCCACCCCCCTGTGACAGGCAGGGACAACTTCCACTAGACCAGGTTGCCCTAAGCCCCATCCAACCTGGCTGTGAAGAAGTTGTGTATGGTGACCAAAATATTCAAATGAAAGGGTAGGAAACAAGTAAGTAGATGCAGGAAGTGGACAACATAGAAAAATGATCTTTTCAAGTTTGAACTGCTCTGAAAGTATGTGTAACTACAGCTTTCTGCTGCTCATTATGAGTAGTAAGCCTAGGCTGTGTTTCGAAATCCATAACTGCAATGATGATTGAACTGGCAGCTGAACAGACATAACCAGTGTTCTGCCTTTACTGTGTATGGTGGAAGTAGCAGGTGGCTGGTAAAAAGTATACCAGAAGTAAGCAGCTTTCCCACACTTGGCAAGGTCAGAGTGTGAAGTAAAGAACAGGTCATCTGGCCTGGAGAAAAAAAGTAAGCAAGGAGGAGATAAAATCTGAACTTTTCTTTAGACCTGGCTAGTGTCACTCAAGGCTAAGAGTGAAACCTGGCAACTTCAACATTAGCAGAAGACAAGAATTAAACAATTGCAAAGATCATCTTTTCAGTACTGGAGATGACTCTTCAAATTGATGTTGAAGGATACTAGCAGGGTTATGTGTGTAAGCTTGTGGTACTGCTTTCTGCATAGTTTCTATTTTGTGGATGAACAGAAGATTTCAGTTTTCATGGCCTGGGAGCCAGCACCTCACAGCAGTAGTGAATTAGCATGAAAACAAAAAGGCACTGTGCTATGGATGTGCTTGTACTGTTTTATAAATTGTAATGTAAGTCAGTAGGAAAATAGAGCATGTAAGAACCTTTATGGACCAAAGACATAGAAATATGTTGATAAGCATTCTATTTACTGCAATTAGTAATAGCATGGATGAAATAATAAAAAAAATTAGTTTTAACAAGGCATGTTATTTACAACTCAGTGGTGTTGTTAAGGCATTCTACATTTTAAATGAGCTTTGAAAGAATCTAAGCTATTAAAAATAGTATTTTTTTCCTTGCTCTATGGCTTCTGTCTGCAGGCCATAGCTATTAAAAATAACTCTAAATTCTGTCCACAAATGGAGGCCAATGTATGTCCTGAAGAATATGCTTCCAAAGAAGACAGATGAGTAATGAAGATGCAAGACAATCCTGTACCTGCTGAAGCTTCTTCATATTTTGTTTTTTTTAGGAGCAGCTCAGGCTGTATGCCTGCCCATATCTGAATAGGCCTTCATTGAGATCGAACATAAATAAAACCATATGTCTGTAGTGAAACTTGTAGAAGGAAGAAAAGGCTCTTCTTATTGAATGTGGGTGGAACAGGCTATGGAAATTGTATGCATGCTTTCTGAAAGCATATATACATACTAGGTTTGTTCAGTTTACCTGGTAAGCACAAATAGAAATCAGTTTTCTAAAATTCTGATGTTTTTTCCTTCTGCACAACAACTTCTGTTGGCAGTCACCCCCTCAGTACAGTGCAGATACACAGCTATCAATTTGGCAATGGGCACAAGTGAAGGGCCAGGACCTCTACAACATGCAGGTTGTGTTTGCCAGCAGTGAGAACTTGTGGACCTTGGGATCTGCAAACAGCAACCTACCAATACATTGATTTTAATTTGTGAAAGTGATAATCCATGAACAGGCAACTGTTCATGGATTAAAAATTTCCAATTCCTTATGCTCAATTTTTTTGTTCTTTGAGTCATGACTCTTATGATTTTGGATACCAAAACAGATTCACATACATATGTTAATATGTACAACTTGTTTACTATAAGTAATAAAGCAAAACTGAAGCAAGGTAATGGGGGGATTTTTATAGTTCTAGTGATTTCTGTGATGTGATTCAAGGCTTAGATTGTGTCTTGAGTAAACTTAGAAAATAGTTGGTTTTTGGGTTTTTTTTTAATTGCAAAAGCAAAACACAGGTTTGTCTGTTTCATTTTGAGAGGTCAGTGTAATGTTTTTTTGTTTAAGAGACTATTTCATGACAAAATATTAGCAAATCATAGAATAGCCATTTCAAGCAGTGCATACTGCCTATGGTCCTTAATTCAGAACTGAAGTAATATTTACATCTTTTGGGTTGCTGTCTGCACTGGCATGCAGAGAAACACTAATATACTGTTTCATGGAGCTGAGATTTTCTACTAACTTTGTGATTTCCTGTGGTTAGTGTCTGTTTCAAAGCTGTGTTTATCTTTGATAAGTAATTTTTCTATTAATACATGTGATGCTATATGAATGAACTCTTAATGTAAAACGTTCTCTTTTTCTTCAAGGGTTTGATCAGACTTTTGCCTGAATGTTTAAATAAGACTTTTTTTCTCGAACGTTTAATTGAGTGCTGCTGGACACTTACTGCTAACTTTTATTAGTTTTAGAAGGATAACACTATTATCTTCTGCTATGAGTAACAAAAATTAAAATAGCCTCTAAAATCAAATAATTGCTGGATTAAACCTGGAGAGAAGGTGTTCCCTCTGATGGTTTTATAATGTGGCAAATCCTACTTTAAAGCTAGGTCCTACCGTTAATTAAATCAGTAGATAATCCTGAAAAAATTGAAGAAGGGGTGAACACTGACTGCAGATCTAGGAAGCATCTTGAGTCACATTCCACAGGCAATCAGAATACACCTTTTCTGAGATACCCTGATAGAAAAGAAACTTTTTAGAGAAGAGTGTTCTTAAGAGTATCAGCAATAAAGATTCACAATTACAAGTCAGTTTCTCAGGTGCCTTTCAAAACATTTGTTTTCTGGAGAATTCCAAACCTTGGGCCAAAGCTATCAAATTTGACAACATGGCATCTGTTAATTATTCTGATTTTATTTGCAGTGGTGTTTTGTTCATAGTAACATTGAAATTGACATGCTGCTTTAAACTTAGTAAGAAAGCTTCTTTCTGCTGTTTCATAGTACTCTATGCATAAAAAAAAAAGTGCAAGCAAAGTTTTGAAGCTTCTGTTAGTAGTCCTAGCTAATCTGAAGTTCTTGCTAAATAACAATTAGGTTTTTTGGGTTTTTTTAAAATGAATGATTTCCCTAATGATGAGTAATTTTAAATGAGATATATTATATGGGAACTGTTTTTTTACCGCTGTTTCATCACAGCACAGTTAAACACTTTGTGACTGCATTTCTTTTATCAGCATCATAAGCATTGCCAGCACTTATGCTCTCTGATAAAATGAAATTTCATGTCCATAGATGGCCATATTACAGAAAAAGTTAAGCTGAGGAGAGAGAAAGGCAAGTGGCTTTCCCAATGAGAGGGAAAGCTGCTCACAAAAAAGGCCTGGAGGTGCTGACTAACATCTGAACATGGACCAGCTTGTGCCAGGCAGCCAAGAAGGCCAACAGAATCCTGGCCTGTATCAGCACTGGTGTGGCAGCAGGGCCAGGGCAGTGATCATCCACCAGTACTGGGCACTGGTGAGGCCGCACCTCGAATCCTACGTTCAGTTCTGTGCCTCTCACTACAAAAGAGACATTGAGGTGCTGGAGCGGGTCCAGAGAAGGGCAACATAGCTGGTGAAGGGCCTGGAGCATGAGGGTAATGGGGAATGGCTGAGGGAACTGGGGGATTTAGTCTGTAGAAGAGA
>JANRGW010019158.1:0-18457 GCA_024733675.1 Psilopsiagon aymara | reverse complement strand
GCCCGGGCCGGGCCGGCAGCGGCGGGAGGGGAAAGGAGGGGACGCGAGGGGCGGAGCGGCTCCGCCCGCTGAGCCGCGGGGCGGGCCGGGGCTCGGCCCTGGGACCCCCCCCGGCAGACACGCGCCGGGGTATGGGCGCTGCGGGGGTCCCCGCAGCCTTCACCCTGCCCTGATGGGCTGCGGATGTGAACGGGTCTCACCCCGCTGGCTCCCCGCAAGGTGAGAGGAGCAGCCGCTAGCAGGGAGCCCTCCAAGCACCGAGAGCGCCTTCTGACAGCTACACCCAGGGTCCCACTCTCCTGGGCCTTGGGAAGGTGTTTTCCCCCGCTCCAGGAGCATCACAACGCTGTACAGCATCACCGGCGCAAAGGTGGTGAGGAGAAACTCGGTGACACATTTCGGCTTTGCTGCTTAAAGCAAGAAACTGCTCTGGGAAATCCGGATTCCAAGTTTGAGATGTGCGATGAGTCACTGCTCATCTCTGCCTGCAGCGAGCCCCCCCTTGTCTTCCCTACAAGACATGGCTGGAAAACATCCCCACCTTTCTTTGGTGTTCACGAGAGCCTCAGAGAAAAGGTGGCTTATGCACAAGTGTTCTTGATGTGTGTGCTCAACCCCTGCCACAGGCAGGGACACCTTCCACTAGAGCAGCTTGCTCCAAGCCCCATCCAACCTGGCCTAAGAGCTCATCTCAGTCTCCCCTCTGGCAGGTTAAAGCCATTCCACTTCATCACCTGCTGGGTTCCTCAAACAGGAGGAGTTTTCTTCTGCTTACATTTAATCGAACCCCAAAGCACCACGTGTTTCACTAGAAAATTGTTTGTTCAAATCAACAAATAAACCCCATCTTTTCTAATGGTGCATGGTTAAAGGTTGACTTCATCAAGGTGTGGCTGGGAATACTTAACGAGCCTAAGTGAGAGCTGGGGGTTTGGTCCCAGGCAGCTGGGGTGGGACAGCCCAAAACCCTTTACCTGTTCAGAGAGGGCTGAATGAGGACAGTGCTTTGAAAGAATCCAGTTAATCTCCACAGCACTCAAAGCTAACCTGTAAATCATCATCAGGAGCTGCTTGCGACTGAGGCTGGAGCTGTCTTCCCTTTTGCATGGGGGCGAATCAAGTGGAGAAGATGCCCATGGTGACAGCAAGTGCTTGAGCCAAGCCTGGGAGCTGCCATCCCTGAGGCCTGAGCCCTAAGTGTGCCGCCAGATGAAGGCATTAAATGACACAAGTCCACCTGCCTGGGTCTGTGTGAGGTTCTGTTATAGCCAATTAAACTCATGTCGCTGTTGGAGCAAGCTGAGGCAGATCTTGTGGAGAGTTATTCATTCAGTTCCAAAGCTATCCATAATGTCCCCTTCCTGCTCGGTACACGGTGTGCTGTCTGCTTCCATCCAGCCTCCAACTGCTGCAACCTGCTTTAAATGGCATCAGTAACACGATGATGTCAACACTGGTATCCCATTTACCTTCCTCATTTGTTTGCAAAACACATCTCCTTCTCCTGCTCTGCTGCATGTGGGGTAGGAATGCAGAGGGATGTGAGTGCAGGACAGTGCTTTCTGCTTCCTCCTGGAAGGGGAATAAACTGAGACACTACTCGGTGACCTGCCATGCTTTAATGAATCCAACCTTTGGACATCACATCCTGATGTCCTTAGAACTTCCCACCTGGGTGACGAGCCCATAGTGAGTACTTAAAGCCATAATGTCAGGCACAAAGTGTATTTCCCATGGAGTGACCTAATGAATGCCTCCCAACTTCCAGACCAGGCAGGATAGGTGCTGAGCACTTACCTGCAGCAGCTGTGGGGGGGAATCTCCGCCAGGCTGAACATTAACTCCTGGGG
Source organism: Psilopsiagon aymara (assembly GCA_024733675.1). Lineage (NCBI taxonomy): Eukaryota > Metazoa > Chordata > Aves > Psittaciformes > Psittacidae > Psilopsiagon > Psilopsiagon aymara. The sequence continues at coordinate 16,607 of JANRGW010019158.1, read as the reverse complement.
AATTTCTGACTCCAGGGCCACAGCTTATTATAAATAGCGAAAAGAATAATGTTAAAACCGAGAGAAATTACTTTGGAAGTGTTGAAGAGTCATAGGGTGGTGCTGCAGTGAGCAGCAGAAAAGCAAAACCTCCTTTTTAAGGTTACAGCTCATGGGCAAGATGCAGAGAAGCTGTTTGAAAGGCAGCACAAGGCCTATTGCAATATGGTGAGGGAAGGGAGACGGGAACCTCCGCTGCTCGCAGGGCCACTGCTGTGCAGAAAGTCCCTCGTATCTCATAGCAGGACAGGCAGGCTGAGCATGACCTTGACAGAAGACCGGAATTAGGAGGCTTTATGGAGCAATGCCTTCTTTAGGCTCGAAGGAAAAGACAGCTCTAAACCCATCGAGGTCCCACTGCACCGAAGTAAAACTACCAAACCATCCTGCCCACCTCTTTTAGTAGAACAACAAATTAAAGGTAGTGAAGAGGACCACAGATGACTTGTGCATGATTGTTGCCTGCAGCTCTGCAGCTCCTCTTATTAAAGGCTAGGAGAGGATTTGGCTGAGGTAGGTCTATGGTGGCCTCAGAATGATACTAACAGCCACAAAAAAGAGCCGAGGTGATACCACAGCAGCACGGGAGGACATGCCCTGGTAGTGGTTTTGTATTGTGCCTTAGTTACTGGACTGCTCTTATCTCAACCCGTGGGATTTACATTCTTTCCATTCTCCTCCCCATCCCTCCGGGAGCAGATGGGAGGAAGGGGGGAGTGAGTGAACAGCTGCATGGTTCCGAGTTACCAGCTAGGCTTAAACCAGATAACGCCAAATCAGAGGTGATTCACAGAAGGTGAAATGTGCCACACGGGATTGCTGCTGAGTCCAGGGCAGGATGTTTGCATAAGAGAAATGAGATAGTGGTCTCCCGGAGGGCTTATTTCCTAGTCAAAGAACAGCTATAAAAAGCAGCCTCTGTCCTGAAAGCAGGGTACAAAGAGTGTTCTTTGGAGTTCAACAACAGAGGCTGCTATTTGGGTGGCTGTCATGGCTAAATGCAGTGGCTAAAACACATATAGCGGTGTTGTCCTGAGGCAGTCGCAGGCTGGGGAGAGGCTGCTCCGGTAAGCACAGACCTTGGATGGGCCATGGCCCTTTGGGCAGTGTTGCATTTGCTGACAAATCAAAACACTGCGGGTTATTTTGATTTTAAACCCATCAAATCCTCCTCAAATACAGTTATGGACACTTTCACTTCTGCAGGTGGCTTTTGGTGTGCAATGCTCTGCTTTGCAGAGAGGTTGACACTTATCCCTAAAGAAGCACTTCCAAAGCAGATGTATCCATATTACCACATCCAATTTCTCCTTCTTATTCCACAAGCTGCCCAAGTGATTCTCCACCTACCTATAGAGTAACCCATGGCTTTTCTTGACACCCAGGGCAAGGAGCATCTCTCATTTGCTGCCTGCTTCATGCTACACTGCTTTTACACATAGACAGAAGTTCAGGAAGCTCGCAGGCACGAGAACTCGCAGGGCTGAATCCCAAAAGCCTCTTACAATTTATAGACTCGTGTCATCTGCTTTGTGTTTATGCTGAGACAGCCATTTAATTAGAGCTTGCAGCAACCTTCATTGTATTTGCAAGATTGACTAATCAGTTCCGTAGCTCATTGTTGTCCCTGTGGTACCAATAGGGAAACTGAGTCATGTTTTCAGCAGGTTGAGGGCAGAACTTGAACTCCATATCCTGGCTTCTAATTCCCAGCTCTCAATTCACAATCTCATTTCCTCACCTCTTCTGCTTCGTTTTGCCACTACGAAGACAGAGATGACAGATGGCCTTGTTTTGAGCCCAGGGACACGTTTTTCCTCAGCGTGGTACAAACATAGCATTGAAGATATAAAGCAGGACCCTGGAAATGAGAAACTTTGGCTGTGGTTAACAGAAGAATTGCTTTCTGCTTTTCTGACTGTTCTTTAGCTCCATGTGCTACTGCAGCTGCCTCAAATGCCAGCATTCTCCAAGGCAGGTCCAGGCAGCAGTTGGAATGCAGGCAGTGGGATTTGAAGAGCTCCTTAGGGAGCACAGCCCAGGCAGGTCTCATTCCCTTGGACAGGGTTTGTGCAGTCTGAAGCCTTACTCATAGAGCAAACACCCTTGACCTTCGCTGCTACTGCCCACGAAGGTGAACATCATGCTACCTTGCTCAGCTCTCTTGTCTTTCTAAAGGGGTCTAGTGTAGGTGAACCCCTTTCTTTTGTAGAATATATTGCATTTTGCCTGCTGGTTCTGCAAACTGACCATCAGCCTGCTATGCCCACCCCGCTTCTACACGGTGCTACTGCAACCATGAGGTTCCTGCATGGAGCAGAGCTTCTGAAACACCTCCCTGGCTGAAGCACACACAGCTGCAGCCAGGTGAGGGTTTTGCTAGCAGAAAAGACTCAGATTTTGGTTTCATTTGGGCAACAGTGCACTTATCTCTCAGGAACACTGAGCTGCAGCCAAGAGGCGCCCTTGAGGAGAGGGACCAGTCGGAGCGGGATGTGGCCTGGGGAGGTGATGGGGAATGAGCTGGGAGGCAGGAGGCCATATCTGCTGGTTGCCATGGATACAATCGCTGCCAGTCTCCTGTATCAGTTACCTTCCCTTTCCTGGATGCGAATGAACGAGCAGTGGTCCGCTCCTGTTCCTATGTAGGACACAACCCTTGACATCCAATCAAAAGCAGAAAATCATCTCTTTCAAACCTCGACATCTCTCCTTAACATCAGAGGGGAGAGTCGGAGGTGACTTGGTTTTCAGCGTTTGAACTATGCAAAGCCGATACTGCTCTGTCCAATTGCATTTGGTTCTGTCCTAACCTCTGGCTATTTCCCAGCACCTCAGAGGAGCCGTTTCCCCAGCCTTTTGCTCTCGCTCAGCCTCCTAGCTGGTTCAAGACAAGCTGCTCCAGACCTGGACTCTGCGGGCTGCAGGCACTTGCTGTCACCTCAGCACACACACACAGGCAGAACCCTGCAGGTTCCAGGGCCTTCAGCTCTTGTGTGGCTCAAACTCCACCTGGAAAAGGCTTTTACACACCCCCCCCCCCGTGTGAAATGCAAGCAATTGCTTGCTTTTTCTTATTCTCTTCATCATTTTTAAAGCAGGTTGCAGCCCAGGTGGGAAGCTATTTAGAGCGAGTTATCTGGCAAACTGTGTTTTCAATGAGCACGCAGATATATTTGTAGTTTCTTTCAGGGCAGCACTATGTGAGGGAGTGATAACATGAAAGAGAAAACTATTAGGGACTGTAAGCAGGAGTGAAACTCCCAGGCCTGTTTTCACTGTCCCCCAGCCAGGAGAAAGCTGAGTAAACAACAGCACTAAGAACAGTTAGGTTTATGCTTCTTTTAGGTTTAAGAACTTGTAAACAAGTGATGAGGCTTTCAAGTGGATACGAATGGATGCCCTCAGCTTTGTGTTACTCAGAGTGCACAGTTCCCAGTTTCTCCAGACAGGGTAAGGAAAAACAAAAGCCCATGTCAACAGAAACCCAGCTCCACCGGGAGGAGAGTGTCATTCCAGTGTGCGCTGTCTCAAGCCTACATCATGCAACTGAACAAGTCCAGTCCTGCTTAATCGAGGGCACACACAAACACCCGTTCCACAGCTGGGGGTGCCAGCATTCAAAGTAAAGGAAAAGAAACCATTTCAAAATTGGAGGTGAATTGCAGCAGCCCTGATGAGAAAGACCCCAGGAAACAATTTTCCTTAGGGAAAACCCCCGGAATTCAGTTCTGATTTAAGACTGGTGTAACTCATGAGTGGCAGTATTAAACAACTTAGTCCTCTCTCAAAACAGACTGTCGGACACATCCAGACTTGCAAAGCCACATTCCCAAAATAAGCAGAGAAACAAACTTCTGAAATATGCGAAATGGTCCTGACTGGGAATATTTTGGCCCAGTGACCAATTGTATTACATAGGAAGACATAACACAAACACAAGTGTTTAGGGAGGTGTGGGAAAGAGGTGCCTTCATCATTTAGGGACAAAGCAGCAGGTCTCCAGTTTCTCTTCTAATCACATTTGTTCACCCTGGAGAAGAGAAGGCAGAGGGGAGACTGAGATGAGCTCTTGGGCAGAAGCTCTTCCCTGTGAGGGTGCTGAGGCGCTGGCACAGGGTGCCCAGAGAAGCTGTGGCTGCCCCATCCCTGCAGTGCTCAAGGCCGGGTTGGACACAGGGGGTCGGAGCACTCTGTTCCAGTAGAAGGTGTCCCTGACATGGCAGGGGTTGGAGCTGGAGGAGCTTTAAGGTCCCTTCCAACCCAAACCACTCAGTGACTCTATGTCACTGTGCAGCAGCTCAGATATGACTCAGGTGGTTTGCATGGTCAGGTAGCAGATACACAGTGTTCAATGCTTTCCTTGTTGGAGAGTGAACAAAAGGCACAACAGGTTCAGGGATGTCTGAAACCCGATTACCTGGCAAAGAAAAAAATCTCTATCTCTCATCAGCATTACAAAACCCCCAGGTTCTGGCATTAGTGAGGCTCTTGGATATTTTGCCATGTTGCACGTCTGAGAACACCCTATAATGGTGCAGAAATACAAGGTTGGTACTTTGCTGCTTCACTGTTTAAATTGCTCTTTTCCTCCTCTCACCTTCCTGATGAACAAAAGAAGGGAGCTTGGAGACTGCTCTTTAGACATTCTTCTTTCCAAAGAGGTACTTATGGTTTGTAACAGTAATGTAAGGACCGTCCAGCTGAGCTGTTTCTTGCTCTCTTTAGAGTGGCTTGGTGCACTTCTCTCTGAGTTTACCTGGAGGCCTTACAGCTCTGCTGATGAGGGAAGAACCACTCGATTCTGAGCTAGAAAAATCCTCTTTCAGAATGATTCTTTAGTGCCTCTATAAGCATCCAAAGTTCAGCCCAAAGGGTTTTCCATTAGCAGGCTAAAACTCCTCCTGCCCGAGTCTTGTGTGCTGCTCTCATTTCATTGTCATACTCCAGAAAGGATAATTTCTAAGATCAAAAGCAAGAAGCTTACTTTTATCTTTCTTCGGCTAAACTTTGTGGGCACCCATGTGATCAAAAGCCATCTCTTGGTTACGCTGTGTCTTTCCTCTGCCACTGCAAAGTGGGGAGGGCAGTGCTGCTCAGTGAAGTTTTATCCCTGGGGATTAAATATCTTTTGCAGAGCAATTCATAAAGTAAGCACAGAAAAATAAATAACCAAAGACTGCTCAATGCCCAGAAAGCCTCCAGCACCAGGAGTGCCCAAGAGACACACCCCCACCATCGGCAGCATCTCCTGCACCACTTACCTCTGCTTTGCTCATGCTGCATCTCCAGCCACTGAGTAACAGTGATTTACAAACTAAACCCTTGATGCAAGGGGTATTTTGTCACCCAGCGGATCAAAGCTTCCCTGCACTCTGCTTTGGATCACAAAGGCTTTGCCAGAGGCACTGAGTGTCTTAAAAGGCTCCAACCCTGGAAGCTGTTTTCAGTTTTGCCGCTGTGACAGCAAAAAAGAGGCTTGCTTGTTAGGTAACGACTCCTTTCACCCTTTTCCTGTGGGGAATCAGGTGTCTGCTCACAACCTGGTGTCAGAAAGTCCTGGCCAGATCTGCTGCCTTGTTTTTCTGTTGACAGTTTGCACAGAAATCATTTTCCCCTTCAATCTAAGAAGCCACTAACATAATGTTGGAGGCAAACGTCCTATGGCAGCAGCCCAGCGTAAGATATGGTGGAAATAGGCTCAGTGTGCTGGATAATAACTAACATCTGATGTAACGTTATTTAACTCCAGATATAAGGACACTGGGGTATGCGATGGCCCTTAAAATGGTACAAGAAACATAGTGCTATTAGCTCAGTAACACCATATACTTGTTGAAAGGCAATATTGATCAGAAGAGATGGAAAACAGGTTTTTGGCAGCTGTTTGCTAGCTCCTTGGAAGTTAATATGGGAGTCAATTACCAATGGGCAAATGTCCCTTCTACAAGATCACCAGCTCACTCTTGGCACAAGCTCGCCTGCTGACAGAAGCGTTTCAGAAGAGGAAGACACAGGCAGAAATGAATGGGTTTAAATATCATCTCTATACAGACAGAAACAGATGGGTTTAAATATCATCACTATGGCCTTAGAAATTGATTGTTCAGTGAAGCAAAAGGGTGATGTCAGATCAAGAACAGGGCAAACCAGCCCTCTTGGAGCACTGGTTAGTTACCCCTAATGGTCCTGCAGTCCTTAGCAGCAGCCATAGGCAAAAGTGAGTGATTCGTCTCCCAGTTTAAGATGGGGATTGTGTCTGAAATGCAGAAAGTCTGCAAGAGAGCGTGGATGAGGTGTGGGTGCCGGAGGAATCCCTCTTGCGAGGAAAGCCCGGTACTGCACAGGGACTTAGGCAGGCACGGGAGCTGCTGCTGCGTTAACTGCGCGCCGGTGCAAAGGAGCCACAGCTCTGTCTTCACTACGTCTGGTTGTGTCGTGAGCTACCTGCCCAGACACCGTTTCTTCACACCAGGCAGGAGCCCAGCGCCTTCGAGCTCAGAACATCTATCACTGTGCTTCTCACTGCTCTGGTGCACAAAGGCAGCGAATGCACACACCCAGTGCTGAGCACAAAGCACATGAGAAGGACCTTGGCATGACATTGGGGAGCTTTATCTTCAACAATCTGTTTACTCACGTGTGCAAGCCAGGCACTGTACAGGTGATAACATAGCTGGGGCCAGGACACTTCAGTGTGCTCACTCAGGAGGCTGTGGGGCTCCATGAATGACGGGAGGAAAGGGGCCATCACTATCTCTACCCCCTGTTGTTTTGCTCCCCAAATACAAACCATAAGCTCAGCTTAAGGCTGGCTCATTCCTGCTTTGCTGATAGAAATTGGTCATTTACCGAGTTAATCAACAAACCAAACTCTCAAAGCATTCCCATGCAAACAGATAAGAGCCCTGGTCTGCTCATTGTGCTAATCACTGAATAATCACTGCAGGGGTGTTATCTAGGAACTAGTGGGGCATGGTGACAGGGGCTGTGTAATGGAGACATGTGGATGAAATCTATACCATGTTTTTCAGTACAGTGCACACTCGGATGTCCCCAAAACATTTGGTTTCAAGGCTTGCCACGTCTCCATGCCACAGCATTCCTACTCGTGACTGGAAATCTCTGCCTTTCCCTGTAATTCTGGGTGGTGTTTTGCCCCCTTCATCCAATAAATGCATAAATCCCCACCCCAAGGAAGTACTGAGGTCTGGAGAAAAGGAATGAGCCTGGCTTACCAGGAGCTCATCTTTCTGGTTTGCATCCACTGCAAGGAAGTATCACAAGGGTGTCAAATGCTTCACATGCAATCTTGTCAGCCCTGGGAAGCAGCCACTTCCTTTCCGACTTCACACACTGCTCCTTGCTAAAGGTAAATATGGAAAGCATGTGTTAGAAGGAGATAACCCAGTGACGAAGGTAATAATGTAAAAGGTGAAGGAAAAAGAGTTCTCTGCAATTGATGGCATTGCTTCAGCCCAATACACATTATAGGATGGCATTCTGTGACACTTAACAAATGCCACACTGGCATAGAAATTGCTGGCTAGCAGGCTGGGCACCGAAAGATCACATTAGTTGGACTTTTAAGGAATGTTGGGAATGAACACAAATATTACAATTTGATTTCCTAGATTTCGCTGGTAGAAGCAAAGCAGACACCCAAAATACCAGCACACAAAATCACAAGGAGACATGACAAAAAGCATGGGGACCTTTGTAATAACGTACTGTGTCTCTGATTCTGTAAGCTCAGGTTGAATATCATCAAGTCTGACAGCAGTAGTTTGAACCAACAGGCCTAAAAGTGACCAGGCTTATACAATACCTATTTAAATCTGGGTTTAGGATAAAGTATCCCTTTCCTAGTTGAGGACAGATAAGATGGATAGCAGCAGCAATAGTTTACACTTAAACTTTCAGGATGTGCCACAGCAGCTGCAGTAAGTGCCTGAGGAAGAAAAGGAATGGCCCACTGATTCTTAAAATAGAATTTGGGAAGCCTAAGTTCAAAGGCTTGCTAGATCACATATAGGTTCCTGTGAGATGTCAGCAATGCCTGGAAACTGATGATGAATGGAGCCCTCCGCCTGGATTTCAAGCAAAACCAAAACAAAACTGGAAAGCACTCACATGCTGGGATTGTGCAGATGCATGAGAGAGGCTCAGAGGGGACTCACACTGCTCGGGGGGTTGTTGTTTGTGGAATGCTGATCCTCCGAGGGTGGCAGAACTGCGGGGAGATGGAAGGTGCTGGAGGAGCGCTTCTCCCGCTTTCCAAAAGCAAAGAGCACACATCAGACTGCGATAAACCGGGCTCCCAAGCTTGCTAACAGGCAGCTTCTGCTGCATTTGGACGCTGCCTGCCATTTGTTGGCTTCCAAGCACCGATTCTGTGTTTCCTGGTACCACCGTGTGGTGAAGGGAAGGAATAGGCTGCTGCTAATCAAAGCAGTGTTAATGAGATAAACGGCACTACACAAATCCCCGGGTCCACTGGGCTGTGGCAAGGAGACACCACGAGGTTGCCAAATCCAGCCTTTCCCTGCCAACGTGCCTCAGATCCAGCTGCCTTTGGAAACCGTGGAGGGGTTTCTGCAATTAATTCAGCATCAATGGAATTTTCCTGCCTTGATTCCTGCAGGGCTTGCCAACGCAGGAGCCAATTTGAACGTGGCATGGCAGGGAAACCCGGGCATCTCAAACCAGGCTGCAGTCCAACAAAACCTATTCACCAAACACCCACAACATAGTAATAATCTCGGGTATTATCTCCAAGAAGAAGGAAATTAGGAGAAAAAGCCATTTAATTGCCTAAGTTTACCATCAGTCCTCAGGCTAGACTCAGAACCCTTAATATGTATGTACATTGAGTTCTTATATTGAGATAACACGTATTTGCAGCAACAATAAGCACCAAGATACCGCTTTATTAGAACAAAGGCAAATACAATCTCCTGCCTTGGCAATGCTGAAATAGTAATCTACCATAACTAGATTAATAGTAATCTAATAGTAACTCCACAATTGCCATATACACTCACCTCTGCACAGCAACAGCAACCAACAAGCTGGAGAGCAGAGGAGAGCTGTTGCCCGGAGGGAAATGTGTTAAAAATCCCAAAGTAAACTCAGTGGGATAACTGAGTGAGATAAAATGAAATCCACTCTCAGCTCTGTTGGAAAGAGGAAACCTAGAAAGTTTGGAGGGTTGAGTAGTTGGTAGTAAGATGCAAAGTCTCCTGGTACATGCAGGTGCTTTGGAAGGCGAGCAGGATGTTACACACCTGCAGCCATTGCAGGATCATCCTTCTACCTTCCCTCAGTACTTTCTCCAGGCTGCTTTTATGCACTTAAGGCAATAAAATGTTCTTATTTGGAGGCTTTAATACATTGTAACAGATCTCACATTTAGGAAGTTTTCCTAATGTTTTCTTTTGCTGTTTCTTCCGTCACACCATGGATTTTCTGGCACCCTAAAAATTTCCTTTGCAAGGAGATGGTTAAACCCCCAAAAGATTGTCAAAATAGGTGGGTTTTTTTAAAAAGGCCCAGCCTTTCACAGCAGAAGCCTTCCTAATGCCAGCTTCCTAAAGCTCTCTACTAGTCAGTATCTCCCCCTCATTAGCCTCAATCAAACTTTACTTGGAATCACCTCCCCCTGTGCCACCTCCTTCTCATCCGTTGCAAATGAGGATGGGCTCACATTATAAATTGTGAGTTTAACTCCAGCACCATTTCATCCCTCCAAACTGCAGGACAAGGACCCATTTCTCAGAAATTACTCAGCACTATTAGTCCCTGGGTATGGTATTAACATATCTGGGATGATTTAGGAACAATGAAATCCCTGTGCCATCAAGCTAGGCAATTCTGCCACACATGATCCTGCGACTCACTATTCACTGGGTGCACTCCCTGAAATTCAGTCCCTTTCCTTTCCTTGTTCCTTTCCATACCCCCATGGCAGGGCTCGCCTGACAGGAGGAGCATCCTGTCGCTTTTTCCAACTATAATTGAGCTAGAGGAATGCAAGATGAAAACTGCTGCCGGAGGAATTATCCTGAAACTCAAACCTGGTAATCCAAGGGCACTGCACAGGAAGGAGCAGGGACAGGAGTGTGTCACTCTTGGGGAGTCCTCCAAACACGAAGGAGTTCACTTGTTCACATGGGGTTTTCAGCCTGATCCGCTTCAACTTGAAAGCAAACGCACAGTCAGGAGAAAGGTGGTTCTGATTAAGGGACCAAGCAACTAGCTTACATTAACTTCTACTTGGTTTTAATCATCACTGCTCTGGGGGGGTCCAGAGACTTTCCTTTATCATTTCTCCATCTTCTAAATGTTCTTAAGACCCCAGCAAATGTCTGAAGTGTTTGGAAAACAAGAATCATCCACAGGCTCACTGGAAGCCTGCCGAAGGTTTCAGCACTGGTTATGAAGTTGGCCACTCTTGGCAATCTCACCTATTAAAAGGCAACTAAATGCTAACAGCAGTTTGGGTCTATTTCCCAGGCAATTTGTGCTGAAATTAATAAACTGAGAAACAGTTTGGCAGCACAGCCATTCTGCATGGCTTTAAACCATCCTGGTACATGACTACTTCTTTGAGGCCTGATAAGGAACGTTGAACCTACTCATTTGTGTTGCCAGTAGTGATTCTGGATCCTGGCTGTGGCTGTTTCCCTTTGCAGCTGCAACTCTGAGCAAGAGATTCCCCTGACATACAGCATCAGACTTCTAGTTCTTTGTACATCTCTCGTGATAGTCAAGTTTTTTTTGTAAGATGGATAAAATGAAGGTGGGAAAGGTATCAGACAGCAGAATGAGAAAAATTATCATGTCAGTTGACAGCAAGTGTTCAGAACTGGGGCAATTAGCAGAAAGACAAAAAGCTTTTGTGTCTTATTGAAGTACAGGACTCATCTGCTGTACCCAGCACTGCCTAACAGCCTGGCACAGCTTGCAAGGTGTACAGTAACCAGCAAAAATGAAGCAGTAGAGCTTTCTAAACGTTACCAGGATCCCAGCTTCCTTGCCCGTTCAGAACATTGATAGCAACACTGGAGAAGCAGTGAAGGAGAGAGGACAAAAAATGGAGGAGGATGTCTTCTGCAACAGATTCCTAGAGAGGATCCTTGAGAAAAGCTCCAGAACACAGTTGAGCTCGGACTACTATTTGTCTGCACATCTGACACTCGCATTTTTACATGAAGTTAGTGCAATCCATGGTCTTTCCTAACCACAGCTGCAAGCAGGAGCCGATTTTGTGCATTCCCAGTTTTTCTAAATGCTCAAATCCTCAGCTTGTTTTAAAAAAGGATGCTCTCTGCCTTTTAAGCTGGAAAATAATTGCACTGGTCCCCTTCAACAGAAGGTCCTTGGGTAGTTTTTCATGTTAGCTTTTTTTCCACCAAACACTGATGGTCTCCAGTTTTTGTAAGCTCGAACAGACAGGACAAAACACACGCTAATGTACAGACCACCTGACAGGCTGGCTTTTCAAATGCACCCAGCAACATAAATCACATTCCCAGCAGATACACGGAGACAATTTTCCATGTAAAATGATTACAATTTAACAGAAAAGCTTATTTTTAGCTTCAGGCGTTCTGGCAGCTGGAGATGCAGATTTGTGGCTATTCTAACCACTAAACATTCACGGATTGCAGCACAGCCTTGTCTGCTCTTTAGCTTTTAATTTACAGAACTAATTAGTTGGATTTACTGTCTTTAGCATCCTTTACCCTCTATTTGCTTCAGGAGACAGAGATGAGCCCTGCATGTCAAGTCAAGCCCAACAGGCCAAGAACTCCAGCGCAGGGGCATGTCCAGCAGAAAACACCTTGGATGTGGAAGAGCTTCAGACCTTGCAGCACTCAATACAGATGTCACTTCAGGGCAGAGCAGAGACAGGCAGAACCCCCCCCTTGGATGATCCAGGTGGGTTAAAGCTGCTCTAGTGACTTTTACATATATGGCGGAGAGGGGATGTTCTGATCAACAAAGGGATTCCAGACCAGGATAAAGGAAAAATACAGTTTTGTAGCAAAAGTGAACAGATCAGTACTTTCCAAATCATATTATGGGATCAGTGTGAAGTAACACGCATGGCAAAGACATTAATGCAGTCGATTCAGTACAGCCAAGACGCAGCAAGGTTTGGAAGTTCCCTGGTAGCAGTAAAAGACACAGTGGAGTAACTACAGAGAGACTTACGTGGCAGTTACCACGTAAAACGCTGGGCTGGTGAAGACATCCTGTACAGGAGGGCACGGCATGGTTTAGACTTCCAGGCACTGAAAAGATTAAGTAGTAGTTAAGCAGTAAGTTCTTCAGCAAATGGCAACCCTGCAATTACACTTCATTAGCGGCACTTGATTTAACGACTAGGGGATGAAGAGGCCTTCCAACCACAGAGATGTTCACAGGGAACACCACAGCATTCCAGCTGGCAACGTGACCAGTGGCAACCCCTTCCAAACCTCATCCATTGGCAACTCATCACTCTTTCTAGAAGCCCAACAACATGCAGCTCTACAAACTGCAAACTTTATGGTTTGAAACATCTGAAGACCACAGCATTACCCAGGTTGTCCCCAAACCCTGGATCATTCCACAGCCTCAAGGTTCAGCCCCCTCTGGTACTTAAGAATTCACACGATGGAGATCCAGAGCTCAAACCCACCACCAGCCCTTTCTCACTCTGGTGCCAGAACCAGTCATGCTCCCTACAAGGTGGCTCTTCCATGGGATGAGGTGGAACACCACAGAGCAGCACCTCTGCTTCCAAACAGCCTTTTTTTCAACTCCTGGACACTCTTTGCCCCATCTCAATGCCTGAGGCTTCTCACAAGCTGCATCTCTTGAAGGCCCTGGACAGCAACAATATTGCTTGGTGAGCTCCTGGGGAGCTGTGGCCTTTTGGCAGCCACAGCCCATCACTGGCTGCTCAAGCAAGACACTGGGATTTTTGTTGGCCATTTCTAAGCTGCCACTTCTGGGTGGGGTATACACAAGATTATTCACCATGGGGTTTCTTACATTTGCTAAGGTGAATACAAGACATACCAGCTACGATAACATGAGATGGAGAGCAGTTCTCATCAGTACAGGTCAAACTGGATGTTTTCTAGGCTATTTCTAGAACTCTGGACAATGAGATTTTCTGGCTGTGACACTTTGCCCTGCTCCTTTTCATTTATTCCCTCTGACAACAGCACAGGTTCAAACAGGTCACTGACCTTCCTCAGTAAGACACTGAAATCTCAGAAAAGGCCAAGCAACGATGGAAATAAAGTGCATCTAAAAAGCGACTGCAGGAGACACCGACAAATCAGGGCTTTTGGCTTGGCTCTGCTCTATCGCACAAGTAGTGACAATAAAAATGGTGCACTTCTGTTCAACAAATCTCGTGTCCTCCTTAGTCACTACCACAGCAAAGTCTGTATTTCATTAGCAGAAGCAACAATATTCAAGCTTAAGTGCAGAAATCTAGCACATCAGCAGCAGCAGGGAGCTAGTTCTGGTTCCATCACCAAGAGAAGCATAGCACGATTTCCTTCTGGCTGCAGCAACTGCAAGGTTGCTGTGTTCTTCCCCATTCTGTGCAATGCTACTTCTTAGACATTAATGAAGATCATTTATCTTGGTAGATTCACTTACTTGCTCCGTTCTGGGCCTCCCAGTAAGTCTCAAAACATCCTGCAGCTATCTAGTGTTTCAGTAAGGAAAATGTTGCCTTTCACTTAAGCCCAAATTAATTATCTGAATTAAAGATGCTTAAAACAAATTATTGGCCATTAGCAAAACGTTGCGTAAGTACAACCACGTACACAGCAAGTATTCTTCTGAAGTTAACCACATCAGAGATGAAATTAAAGCAAAGACGAATTAGAAAGGCACTGAGAACAGTCCAAGCCAAACCGTATCCAGCTTTATTAAAGGTACTTTTCATAAACAATCATGGTAATTTAGGCAGGACATGGGCTACAATCTGCAACATTTTACAACAACTGTCAAATTCCCCTCCCTCCATGGACTACCAGAACGTAAAAGTTGCCATAAAACCGAAGAATCTTCATTTCATACTTGGTAGAGAGAAAAGTTTTAGAGTGAGGGTGGACACTTTCACATTTATCATGTTGTTTAACAACTCTTCACAACCTACCCTGACTTTCAGAGGAAAACGAAACTTAAAATGCAGGCTTTTTAATCTGAAGATCCACAATATAAAAGAGGAAGCGCAGCTCCTGGCAGAGCTGCTGTACCCCGAATTGGACACCCTGACAACACACTGTATGGCAAGTCCCAAAATTCCGGTTTTGCCGTTGTTCTGGAGTGATGGATCTGGGCAAACAACGTGGACACCAAAGGGAACATAAAGGAATCTACAAACTGCCGTTCGGAAGTGAGCAACGGGCATCTTGGGAGCTTTGATGTTCACTCGGATGCACTTCACAGAGCTTAACACATGTGCAGCATGAAGGGATCTCTTCCTCCTCTATTCAGGAAGAGCTCTTCTTCCAAAAAACTGGGAGACGGGGAGAACTTTTCTTATTAAAATTAAGGTTCTGAGAAATAGACTAAGTGACATTTGTCCCCACTGCCCCCCCCCCCCAACACAACAACGAAGCGGTCTGTGTGCTAACAACATAGCTTAAAAAAAAGTAAACCAAAATTCTGCATTGTTATAAAACTTGATAAAAAATAGTATTTCAAACTGTACAGTCACCAGAAGTACACAGTTATCAAAAATTCACACATTTTACTTGGCTTCACCAGCACCTTCGGCTTTCTGTGCCTGGAAGAGAAAGGGAAGCAGTCAATACACATCGCGCACTCGCACCAGCAGCTGGTGACTTGCTCTTCTGAAGAGCACTCCTCTGGACAGAGGGAATCGTATCTGTCACCACTCTGATTTTTAGCAACATGAAATCTACCATTCCAGGTACCACATAAGGCAACATGGAGCTGCTTTAATACCCTGTTCAGAACAAGGCAGAACAGTCACTTTCATGTGGCAAACAGACAACTTTAACTCTTTAAACACCACGCAACACCCCCACCTGTAGATGTGGTGTTAGTGTCGGAAGCAAGAGGTCCAAATGATCAAGTGATAATTTGTTAGCGCAAGCCAAGACCTGCCTGTGTGTGACAGCTAGTGTGAGACACACTGCCAGACCCAATGTTATACCTGGTCTGTTTTGGCATCTCCATTTTCTGCAGGGTTGTTTCCCTCCTTGCCAGCATCACCCTTCCCCTTCTTTCCCTTGGGCAACTTCTCGCTCTTCTGTAAAGGGAAGATGAGGTACATTGTTACACTTACTGACAGGCACTGAGCTACAAGAGTCCAAGGATTACAATGGTAAAACCCAACCCCGGATGCTGGCATGACGAGAACACAACACACAACTGTGTGTGCGTTTAAGAGACTGACGACAACTGCAGAGTCTGCCCTTTGGTAATTTAAGTGCCAATTTTGTAAAAATCCAAAGTTTTCAGTGCAAGTTCCTAGAAGTGATGATACAGCTCAATTCCATCACTATATATACTATTGTTTTGTTAGTTATTACTGGACAAATCTAACCCTCGTAACGCACTTATCTCTCAATAATCACACTGCCACAACAACCTACCTTTGGAGCTGCCTTTTTAGGTTTAGGCTCTGGCTTGGGAGGAGCAGGCTTCTGTAAGTGAGAAACAGCCCTTGGATTAGTAAAGTATTTTAAGAGAAACACACTACTTGTTTTTAAAACACTCAACCCCAACAGCTTCGCAATAGGAAAGCAAATCAAAGCACTTGAACTTGAAGCACTTACTTGGTTTGTCAATTATTCTCCTGCTCCCACAGCACCACACAATGGGGCAATTTGTTAAGCCAGTAACTTTCCTTCAACTGAACAATGCGTCTCTCCAGAATAACTCACACAGATGAGGTACCTAACACTGAGCTTAAACCTGCTCAATGTTGGGACATCTCTGCTCAACAAGAGAATACTCACAGCAGATAACCTCGCTGATCTCCGTTGTGGCTGTTTGAAAAGGAAAATGACTGCATTTAATGTGGTGGAATATGAACTCTCAAGAACTTATACAGTAACTTTCATTTCAAAGTAGTAAAATCCCAGGTTTGAGTTTTCAGTCCCCTTTTGCCCCCTGTTCTCAAGGGACACTGTCCTAGTTGAATCCCCGCTAATAGCTGACAATAATAAAGCACACTTTTTCATGGTCAAGGCTAAAAGAGAGTTAATCCTTTGAAGAACCATAATCAATCAAGACCAAGCCTCCCCCTGCTCCCCTTCTTTATTTCAACAAAGTTCAACTTCTCTCCAATGTAAGCACTTCATGATCCAACTTTCCTCGAATATTGGAACTTCTTACCTCATCCTTAACTTTGGCCTTATCGCCCTTGGTATCTCCTTCAGCCTAGGACGTGAACAGAAGTACCGACAAGTTCAGGGGAGGCACTCTCAGTCCTCAGCCCCGCACCGACCGCGGGTTTTAACCCTCCCCATCCAAAAAGCAAACGTTTTCCAGCACCCCCACCGCCCCCCCCCGCCCCCCCC
>JANRGW010019156.1:0-42211 GCA_024733675.1 Psilopsiagon aymara | reverse complement strand
TTACTGGTCTCCAGCTGGACACTGAGCCATTGAGCACAACTCTTTGCATGTGGCCATCCCATCCAGCCAGTTCTTTATCCACCAAATGGCCCACTTATCAAATTGATGACTCTCCAATTTAGAGACAAAGATGTCATGTGAGACAGTGTCAAGCACTTTGCACAAGTCCAGGTAGATGACACCAGATTGCTCAGGCAGGATTTCCCCTTAGTGAAGCCATGCTGGCCTTCCAGGAGAATCTGCTCCAAGATTTTGGTAGGCACAGAGGTGAGTCTGACTGCTCTGTAGTTCCCTGGCTCATCCATTTTCCCCTTCTTGAAAATGGGCGTTATATTTCCCTTTTTCCAGTTGTCGGGAACTTCACCTGACTTTCATGATTTTTCAAATATGATAGACAGTGGTTTAGCAACTTCATTCACCAGCTCCTTCAGGACCTTCAGATGGATTTCATCAGGTCCCATGGACTTGTATACGTTCAGGTTCTTAAGATGGTCTTGAACTAGATCCTCTCCTACAGTGGGCCCAGGGTCTTCATTCTCACTGTTCCTGCGTCTGCCTTCCAGGACTTGAGTGGTGTGGTCAGAGCATTTGCCGGTAAATACTGAGGCAAAGAAGTCATTAATAACCTCAGCCTTCTCCAAATCCAGGGTAGCCAGTTCTCCCGATAGCTTCTGGAGGGGTCCCACATTGTCCCTAGCCTGTCTTATTTGCAATATACCTATAGAATCCCTTCTTATTGTCCTTAACATCCCTCGCCAAGTTTAATTCTAAGTGGGCCTTAGCTTTCCTGACCTGGTCCCTAGGTTCCCAGACAACATCCCTGTATTCTTCCCAGGCTGCCTGTCATTGCTTCCACCTTTTATACGCCTCTTATTTCCTTCAAATTTTCCTCAGCAGCTCCTTATCTCTCCAGGGGGATCTCCTGGCCCTCTTGCAGCACTTCCTTCTAGTAGGGATGTATCGCTCCTGAGCATGCAGCAGGTGAACCTTGAATATCAACTGAGAGTCTTGGGCCCCCCTGCCCTCTAGGGCTATATCCCATGGAACCTTACTGAGAAAGTTCCAGAAGAGGCCAAAATTTGCTCTCCTCACGTCTGCCGAGCTGCCGGCCCCTGGGCAAGGCCTGTCAAGGACTTGAGGCTCCCTCGGTGCCTGTTGCTGCTGCAAGTTGAAGCTCATCAGTAGTAAAACGGGGTACATACATATTAACATGTAACTACTGCACAGGGCTCATTTTGTTTGTAAAAATTTGTATTCAAAGATCAAACAGTGATGAGACTCAAGCCCTGGGAATATAAGCTTTCCGAAGGCCAGTGCTATGCCCAGATTGTGGCGCACTAGCTTGAAATTGCAAACCGACCTTTCCCTATGGAAGTCCTCTTTTCCATATACTGCTTCAGAGGAAGACAACTATTGAGCCTACCAGATTAATAAAATATAGGTGATTTTTTAAAAATATTTTCCCCAAGAATTATTAAAATCCTATTAGGCTGGAAAAATACTTATTTTAATGCATATAACATCATGCTTCAACCTATATAATTATGCAGTTGTTACAGATCTGTGTACAGCAGTCTTGTAATAAAATGCCTTTCTTAAAACTGCTGATTGGAGTTGAGAGATTCTACTGTCAGTTTCTGAGAAAGGTGAAAAAACACACAGCACAGGGGAGAAAAGCCATAAATGGAACTTTCTTCCAGGCATTCTGGCCATTAATAGTTGAAAAACCTTAACAATGATCTGAGCCAGATTACTAGAACAGGTTTTGAAAAATTACCTGCTCTGTTACTTTCCCACTAACCAGCCCTTCACACTTGCTGAATGGCTGAAAGTGTCTGGCACCTACGCTGTTCAGACGTTGCAATGAAGTGTATGTTTCTTACAGCCCTGAGTCCAGAGAAATGTAGAAGTCCTGTCTTGCCTCTCCAAAGAAAATATTTGTATCTTGGGAAAGAAACATGGCTTGATTTGAAGTACCACTCAAGAGATCCTAGAACTTGATTGAAATCATCTGGCTTTGTATTGAAGTGATTTTTTACAACAGCAAAAGCGTGGCTACGGTGTAATTACAGCCAAATCTGCCTGTATTTTGATGTAAGAACTTGGCAAAGCCATTTTCACCTGAAGTTATTCTGAATGTATTTGTGATATTTTGCATATTTCCAGAGTAATTTCCTTTAGTTTGTGAGACAATATTCCCAAACTCTTCTGCACTGCGGCTTTCCCTCTTTTGCATAGAATGATGCTGAATATCCTTTTCATTAGCCCTCTGTTTTGGGTCACGGAGACATTTTCACCAGTCCTTACTGAATTATGAAAGCATGTACTCTTTTCCCTTTTATTCTGCAAGGGTAGAGAATGAGTACAATTGTGAGTCCCTCCTTCTCAGCATCTTTTTTTCCCACAGTCTTATATAGAGACTGTCTCTCCTTTCAGATGGGTACAATTTTCTTCTTTCTTCAGTCACCCAGGCTTCAGTTATCTACTTCAACTATAGATATTTAACATTTTAGAAACATCTCTCTTTTATGCTCCCCTTCTGTTCCACGAAGCATCAGAGATCTTTAGAAGATTGTCAAGATCATTGCTGAACTTTCTATCCTAGCAGTAGAAAACATTACTCAAATCTGATCCATAACTTAAATGGTCTCTCTTCCCTTTCTTTTAGACTTGGGTGAGACTAGTCCTCATTTTCATTAAACAGATATAACAGTACACTTTGTATAATATATGCCACTCGTTTTTTCCTCTCAAAACTTTGTATATGTGGTTTGGTGGGTGAAACTGGAATACCTCACGTTCCTGCAATCTGTCCATCTCTGACAGCTTCGTTTCTTTATTCAGTGGCTGCTCTGATGCTGATAGAGGTGTCAGAAGAAATTGCCTATCATATCTGTGGGTTTGTCACTCATATGAGCTCCAGAGCATTCTCAGAGACAGTACTAACTGCTTCATTTTTAATCACAAAGTCACTCTCTGTGTTTCTCAGTATGGACATCTGTGTAGCCATTCATACAATCACCTTGTTCAACATTTAGAATACAACTATTAAAATTTACCCATTATTTCTATGAATTTAGCTATGACGTTTTCAAAATGGCCTCAGTAATGTTCATCCCAATTATTGTTCATGTTTCTAAGGTATTACGTCTTGTACCCCAGAGACAGTACGTGATTTAACATATCTTGTCACAAAACGTGCTCTCTCACACGAGATGCCTGAAATAAAATTAAGGTTGAGAGATAAAAAGTAGAATTGTGGCTTTGTTCAAAGCCAGGGTTTAAAAGATACATATTTTTCAATTGGATCTCAATTACATGCTAAATAGAAAAAAATTTTAGGTATTGATTTGGTAATACAAGGCGGTCTGAGAAACTTAAGTCAAGACCTGGAGTAAAAGTAAAGCCTTGTCAAGGTATCTTAATGTTTTGTGGGTTTTTTTGTTTAGCTTTGTCTTTTTTTAAATGAGCTGTTTAACAAGTGGGATAGAGCTATCTGACATTTTAGTGCTTTTTAACGTTTGCAGTTTGGCAGTACATGGGTCTTTTGTAATGGTGTAGTCAGATATTTCTTTGATACATCCTGTTTGTTAAAAAAGAATGAACACAAAAATCTATTTATTAGATGCCAGTACAGTTAAATAATAAAAGGCTGTTTCTTTGGCCTAAGTTTCAAGTTTAATTCTACATAGAATTCTCTCACCTCTTCAATGTATGGTTCTTACCTCTGCTTGTCTTTTCATTACTTTTCTCTGTTTTTGAAGGATTTTTGGATGTTCCTGAAACATGCTTCCATCAGATGACACCCAGTAAATTCCTAGTACACATTTCACTTTTAGTCTTCCCCTTGGTCTCTCTTTTGGGGATATGGTTGTTTCTGATAAAAGGAAATAGATCTTTTATACTTGATCTTAAACCTATTGTGAATGACAGGCTTGTTGCAGCACCCACAAAGTTTCATCAAACTTTTATCACACTTATTTTCTAATCTCAATCTCATTTAAAATGAAGTAGTTCTAATCGGCTTGACATTTTAACCTGAGGTAACAATCAGAATATAATCTTCATGCTTTAAATGCCCGCTTTGTTGTGCTTTTATATAATTTTAAAAATATCTGTAGTGGATATGATATCTGCTATGGTATAGAATGGCATAGGTCAAGTTGCATCTGACTTTGGTAGCTGATTTTCATCCAACTTTGGAGTGATTTAGTGAGTAAGATGTCCTTAAGTGAGTGCTGACAGCCCGTGTGTAGAAACAATCAAGAGAGACTACTGCTTTTGAAGGCCTTGAGACTAATGCCTAAAATTAGGCATAATGTGAAATCAGGTAATTCAGATGCAGTCCTATGTCTTTGTGTACTCTCCCGATGGCCTGGAATGGGTCAAGAAATAAACCATCCTGATCAGCATGTTTAAGTATCATCCTGACAGGGGTCAGTTAATTTGCTACAGAAGGGTGTGACAGGTTTTTTATCCCAGTGTATGAAACTTATGCTCAAAGAACTAAAATGAAAAAAGCATTTTAGTATCTTCCATCACATTCAGTCTTAAGCCCTCTAAAAATAACCCTAATTGCTCCAGCTGCAAATGACATCACCATGATGATTCTGATCACATCATTCAAAGGTAATTTATATATTTATACAAAACTTTCTTGGCTTTTATAAGCTGACTTATGTAACTACATAATGCTTGAGTAGAAAAATGCCATAGAAACTGCATAAAGTTTACATAGAACAAAAATTATGTACATGCAAATCGCTACAGTGATCTTTCATCCATGGCTCCTAATATGACAAATTTTTCTGCTTACGTTCTCTAATGGTTCTTACTGTCAAGGACAGCTATTCATACTTTGCAACATTAGGCACTAACGCTGTAAATCAAGGCCCATGACTGAGAGGTATCAACTGTAAAGTAATTTATAGGAGCAACAGCAATATAACTAGTATCAACCAGTGTTCATGAACTGTTATTCCTGGCTAGCACCATTACAACCACCTGGCTCATATACATTGCTCTCCACCTCATCCTTGCCCTTTCATTGTCCTTCACCTTTTAAACCCTAGCCAACAACTCCACTAATACAGCAACAAATTTACTGGCAAGCTGTTCAACAGCTGGGCCCATCCCAGTTGCTCTGTGCCAGCCAGCCAGCTGGTAAGCTGGGAATGATCTGAGAACTGGCTTTAATGCTGTTTCACAGAACCAACAGAGACACTGCTGTATTTGCCTTACAGAGGTTTTTTTTCCCTCTGCTGTGGCATTGTTTGCTGATCGTGGTTGTTGGCAGAGAAAGGTTAATATGGAGGGCAGAAAAGAGAAACGTACCAGGTAGGGAACTACACGTGGAGAGTAGAGAGGTATTTCCTAAAAGCGAATGAAGAATTCTGCAAAATACAAAATTCAGAATAAATGTTGACAGTTAAAAGATCACCCCAATTTCTATAGTTGATGTAATACTAATGACATTATTCAATTTAAATTTACTACATGAGCAAATAAATGAGTAACTCCAGTCTTGGTGCTATTGAGTACTTTTGGGTTTACTGTACATACATACTTTTGCTATCTCCCACTGCTTGTCTTAAAAACCTCTTATTTTATTTAGTTACTTTTTTACTATTCTGCTACATTTCTATTCTGTTACAATTATTCTAGTACCAGGTTAGAAAAACATGAAGTTATGGGCACCCTTGTTCAACTGAGGTGTTCTTTTCCAGCCTTGGAAGTATTCCTCTCTCCTCAGATCTGCTGGCATAGAGCTCTAGAGACATAAAAATTGTGTTCTTAAGAGTTTTACTCACCTCAGTACTTCAATTGTATTGTTCTAATACACTGAGTGATACCAACATTAATAAATTATGAGGTCATTTGAACTTGGTCTCACCCAGCAAAGTGATTGCCCAGTCATTCATTTAAGGTTATCAGTCTCTCTTGTCCTTTAATAAATGTTTAATTTTATTCTAAGTAGAGTGGAATAGCTCTAACAGTGTTGCACTCCGCAATGGTTATTTAGGAGAAATTTGAAGACAAGCTTTTAAGAACAATGAGTGTTCAATGATAGAGCAGGTAAGTTAACATAATACTGAAAGAAAGCCTTTCTAAGGGATTAGGAAAGAGAAACTTATGTTTGACCCAAACTTCTAATGCTAATTATTAACTGCACAGTTCCAGATCATATACTCCAGCAAGTTCTTTATTTTGCCACCAAGCTCTTTAAGGAAATTTTATGTTTACAAACGGAGCAGACTGAGAAAAAGAGGTAGAGGTTGAGAATGAGGAACAATATGTGCCCTTCATCAGAGGGATTCTACAAGTCTAAATTTAAAAAAAAAAAAAAAAAAGATTAATCCATATAAAAAACAAATGAATGAAACAAACAAACAAAAAAAAAAACCTACTAAAAATAAATCAATCCAAAAAGTCACCACAAAACAAAAAGAAATAATCAAAACTTCTGTGATTTAAATTAACCAGTCACCACTGTGAATATGCAGTTCCCAAGGACTATGACAGTTATAGAAAACATGTCTCCCCAGCTCTCAAAGTCTTGTTATATCCTGCTAGGGAACCTGAGAGTCTTTAAAATCTTGATGAACTTCACAGAGGATAGGTACTTCCCACCCAGCTGATGTTTCTACAGGCACTTTGCCAAATATGTCCAAATTCAACAAGGAAAGTGTTCCAGCGTGTCCTGTACAAAATGCGATGTATGTAAGTCATGGAGCAGTACAATTGCCACTGAAACCATGGGGGCAGCCTGTCTCCCTTTCAAGTCACCAAGACTCTGTGGGAACTCTGGGTGCACTTCTTAGGCATGGGCATGACTCTGTGTCTCAGGACTACTGGTGTGTAACTTGTTTGCTCAGGACATAATTGCCTTTAGAAGCTACTTACAATTTCTGTACAATAATGAATTTTCTCCAGTAAATTAATGAAGTCATTTGTATCTAGCATGGTCCCAGTATGATAATCACTGAATTGACTTTCACCTTGGTAGTGTATTTGGTATTTAAACAACAACTAAATTTTCAAAGCTCTAGAGAAGAAAAAAACAAAACCCCACACTTTTGACCATCAGCCTGCTACTGTAATCTCTTAAAACCATGGGATTCTATCTAAAAGGAACAAAATTCTGTTTTCAGTTCCTCTGTAACCAAGATATAAAACTTAGGAACCTATAGCATTTTTAACAGCAGGGATTCTATAAAATATTGCATCTGCAGCCCAAGTGCCACCGCTTTGTCCTGGGATTTCTGCCAAACCGGGAGGCTGTTCAGCTGTAATTAACATTTCTCATCCCAATATCATTGTTGATGAGTCCCCACACAGTTCTAAGTACAGCTGCCTGCTACAGTAGTTCATTATGAACACAGGACCTCTGCTGACTCTCTTCCCTTCTGCTCTACTCATCATGGGCAATTTTCACTTCTTCAAAAGAATCACACAGTTCCCTTCTTGCCAGACTCTGTGAGGTAGCTTCATCATCTCTTATTTGAAGATCTGCATATTGGTTTTGGCTTGATCCAAATTATCTTTGTTGCCTTTAGGATGTGCTTCATCTTTTGTTTGGATCTGCTGGACTTCATTTCTTCCTGGACTGATTCCACCTTGAGCTAGACATCCTTCATTCCTCGTTAAATTATTTGCCCATTCAGTTTGGTGCTCAGATTAGCCAGATCAGATCCTGACACATTTCAGCATGGTTTTTCTGAAATTTCTTGGCATCGCTTCTCTGCAGTCTGTTGGAAGCTTTGCTAAAACTAAATGGAAGGCTAAGCAATTACAAGTGATATAGTGATGTGAACAACTGGTCTTGAGGATATGTTATATAAATGGTCAGCATGAAACACAGCATTAACCAGCCAGTATGAGAAAATAGCTTAGGAAAATGTGACTTCAGTAATTATCTTCTACAACTGTTTATAGAGAAATCAAAAGAATACACTGGAAAATACCTATTTTAAAATAAAATTTGTATTGCTGCTACATTTTATCTATATTACCCAACTTCTTGCTTCTGCTGGTGTTATTATTACTTACTCTTTGATCAAAAGAGGGACCAACGACTGCTTCAGCATTGTCCTTGTTTCAAACAGCTTATCATCTAAGCAGAGACGAGAGAAAACAACTTATAAAGAGAGTTTTAGGAGCCAAAAAGACAAGTCTAAGAAGTTTTACCAATGACCTTCCTAACATGATAGCAGTCTAAGCATGGAGGATTTTCGCTGGGTATTTTAGAAAGAAAGAACAACCAAATGATGAAGTCTGGCAAACATGGCTGATTGATTAACAGGGGTAGATGATCTCACAGTAGTGAAGGAGACAGAAGCAGCAGGATGGGTGGAGTTAGGTCATTTGTATTCTTTAAAGCAGAGACAAACTCTTTTTGCTGCACTATAAACCAGTAAGCCATAAAGCCAGGAAAATGAAGGGGTGACCTTATTAGTGACCTGGAAAAATGATCTTTGCATCACTTTTCTAAATAGAATGGGAAGAGATGTGCCATGGCCAAAGAAGGGTCCTTACATTTCTGGATGGTGGCCATTCTTCTTCACTAGTAGGAAATGTTATACCCCCCAAAAAAATATTAAAAAACACAAACAAGCAAACAAAACCAAACAAAATCAGCACCAGATTAATAGTAATCAAAGTTGCAAAGTGACACTTTGGCAAACATTGTTGCAATGAACAGTCCTGAGAAACAGATAAGTGTTCATTTCTTAAACATACACAGGTAAGGGGAAGGAACTCTCATATTAAGGAAAAGGACAAAAATTGATGAGGAAGCTTCCTGAACATAGATGACAGAAATCCATTTTCTATTCTCAGATGACTTAAACAGACTTGCTCTAGTTTAGCATGGATATAATTAAGAGTACTATGCAGTCCAGTAAGGCCACATGGGTTCTAAGCAGACCCAGAGCTTTAAGTGTGGTTATATGATTTACTGCTTTAAGCTGTAATAGATTCTACTGAGGGATCGAAAATGGTTGAGAAAAGAAATATTAAAGTGCAATAATCCGTATTAAATATTTATTTCTACTCAAGTAATATGTGCATCTCTAAAAAATCTCCAAACATGAAAGAAGAGCAAGGAGTATGTCAAAGATCTAGCAGCAAAAAAATCGATAATGGATTTTATTATAATAGCTATTAACTTCTCAAGGTTTAGAACTGCTAGTGAAGGGAGGCTTATCAGTCTTAAAATGTCTATTTGGACCCTTTTAACATCTAAATAATGAGACCAATTCAGAGAAGCATTGCCTTATAAAGTTATAATGAAAAGCAATAAAATACAATGATTTAAAACAACTCATCATTCCTGAATTCTTGATATTTTTAGAAAACAGCATTTTCCTCTCAAAAAAATGATTTCTTTCTTACAAACTAAGCAAAAATTTGCATCCAATGTACATCCGAAAATATTAAAACAACTTTTAAAATGAGGGTTGTGTATGATTCCACAGTGCTGGAGGAGATGAACAGAGGATAAAAGTCTTCTGACAATCTCAGAACAATGTTTGGTAGCCAGGTCTTATAAGCGACCCAACAAATCCTTTCCCAGGAAATGGCAACCTTCAATGACATTAGTGGAAATTAAGGATTTGCTAAACTGCTTAGATCTCAGTTCTGCAATATGGCCATGTGCAGAGCCCTAACATCATCAGTGAATTATTTGGAGAACCCACAATGCCTCAGGACTCCTGTAAAATTTTTCTACTAACACAGAAATGATTTCAAGAATGAGTGATGCCACTCAACAGTAAGAGAAAAAGCAGATATTTTTTCCTGCTATCATTTTGCTTGAAATGATTCAGGCTGCTGAAAGCAATGAATATGAATCAGACATATTTATGAGGTAAGGACCCTACAGTGTCTGGAGTCATTAAGATCTTTCATTTTTCTTGTTCAAATCAAACTGCCTGTCATTCTCCCTTGAATCTCCTGCTGCTTCATGGAGCACCCATAGTCTCAGAGAAAAGTTTCTTGTCATAAAGAGCAATAAAAATGTGTCATTTTATATCTGGGGTGACTGGTTTTGACAAGATAAAATCTTGTTTAGAGCTCTGATTTCTTTCAGGCATCTGCAATTTTTTGTTGACAAAAA
Organism: Psilopsiagon aymara; assembly: GCA_024733675.1. Classification (NCBI taxonomy): domain Eukaryota; kingdom Metazoa; phylum Chordata; class Aves; order Psittaciformes; family Psittacidae; genus Psilopsiagon; species Psilopsiagon aymara. The sequence continues at coordinate 32,094 of JANRGW010019156.1, read as the reverse complement.
AGAAGCAGTAAGTCTTACTTTTGAAAGCAAGTTTGCATGAAACACATATCTTAAAATTGGTTAAAGCCTGAACTGCCTCCCAGCATCTGACTGAGAATAGGCTCTGTAATAGTCTGAGAGAGTTTTCTCTGAGGTCAGAAAATACTTTCAAAATCAACATGTTCTTTCACAGATTCTCACATGTAAAAAATCTCACCAAACTCTAAAACAGTTTAATATATTAATGTTAACCATTAAAATTTTCTTTAAGGCAAGAAAGAGGGGTCTGAAAAGTAGGCTTGCTCTGGTATGTGCTTTAACCTTTGCTATGGTCATAAATGAAAGTGGCTTAATGTGCTCTGTTGCTTCAGTTTGTGAATATATACTTTCTTTTAAGGTTAAAATGTGCAGAAGCCCTGAGATGGAGAAGAAAGATTCACAGGCCTACAAGAGAGACTCCTCTTTGTGAGAAGTTCAGAGATACATTTGGCTCTAGGAAATTTGAAGAGAAATATTTTTTGCCACTATCTCCTCAAGTAAGATGAAGCAGCTCTTCTCTTTGTCAGAAGGCCACTGTGGAAACCAGATGGATAACAAAACTGCAGATAAGTTTTTGTCCACCAGAGAGAAGCCTGATGTACCAAAAAGACAGATTTAGCAGGCCAAAGTCTGCTGCTGCATTATGGAATAGCTTAGCACACAAGCCTTCACAAGCAGCACAAATACAGAGCGCTAGGAAAGTTTTACTATTATCTACTAAGCATTTGACTTCTTTGCCATTAAAGTGACCTTGCCTCAGTGGGAACATCATTGTGTCCCTTAAAATATACTGATAAAGTAGTTAAAGCAGTACAGTGCCCTGATACAGACATGGTTAGATCAGTTTGTCTTTTCCCCTTGGTATACAAGGCTATCTCTGCTGATACTGACCACTTTTATAGTACTATGACTGTGTAACAGAAGTAAGAACTTTTCAGGAAAGAAGAATGAAATCCATATTAAACTGCCTCTCTTTTTGCCTGCTAAATAAAACAGGACCTTGGAATAAGCAGCTTGCTGCTGACTACCAGCAGGGCTGAACTGTTAGTGTGCTTCTTGGTATGGTTTTGGTGCAAACCAAATAAGCTCTTCTCCAAGCAGCACCTGCAACTGGTGCAACAGTGCCAGAGCCATTCTCTATGTCAGCATGGGACTGAACCAGGTTTAGTTCCCTCCTTCTCAGGAAGTTTTCCCAAGCTATTCAGAAGATGGTACATCTTCAAAACTCTCTTGGTACCTTCACATCACAGATCAGTATATGCAACACATTCTCAATTTCATGATATTTAAATATTGTTCTAATAGCCACAACATAGTCCTTTTATTACTTAGCCTCTTATATTATTTGAACTGAAAAATATATATAAAACAAAAAACTATGTTCTGGGTCTGGATGTAAACCACATGGGGCTTAGGGGAGACCTATGGCCTCCCACTGCATAGACTGGACAGCAGCCAGGCAGTGCTGCTTGTACTCAGGACACAAAAATGTTCCCTCGCCTTGTTGTAGTTAACAGCATAGACATAGCCTTATATTCACAGACAAGTATTCCAAAGCGCCAGAGGGTGATTCAAACCCTCAGCTATCCTGACTGTCCACAAGAGGAGGAGGCAGCCTGAATGCACCTCCTCAAACCCACAAAATCATCACAAAATGATTCCAGAGAGGAAGCTGCAAAACTAAAATAGCTCTCCCCTTCTCTTACCAAGATGCAACAAATAATTTGGAATCATGTTTTACATTCATTTAAGAAACACAAAACAAATCATTATGTTTATTCTCCAGAGTTTGTTTTGCGCTTGTCAAATGTAATGCATTGTTAATGTGCTATTAAATGTTTTGATAAAAAATACATGTGTAATGTACATAATTCAGAAACTTTCACTGTGCAGTAAACTTCGTTATTTAAAATGAAAGTTGTGCTAATTGCAATGAATTCCTCAATGAAACTTAGTAATTAAAATTACTAAACTTCATCTCTACCCAATGAAAAACCATTCATGTGCAAAATGAATTTTTAGTTGAGCATTTTCCTTTAAAAATTGTGCATTAAATATCAAGGGTAGAGGAAAGGATATCACTGTAACAGATGTTGTCTCTTGCATGAAAAAGTAACATGTTCCTTTAGAGGTCAGGAGTTCAATTTGGTCTGATGCATTAGCAGACAGACTGGCTGACCATCCCTGTTCTTCTTGGCCTATGAGAGTCAAGAAACATTTTGGCCTTCTTATGGAAGAGAACAAGTAATACTCCACAGACACCAGGGGAAGATGATGAAGGAGACAGCACTTTATGTCTGCTTTGGGAGCAGACCCCTCTCTGTTGGCAAGGGTGTCTTCACATACTATTTGGGTGGTGTGTGCCCTCAAGGATTTGTTGAATCATGCAAGCAAAACTTCGACTAACATGTTGTCAATGCAAGCGTCAAGTACTTATTCTTCTTTAGTAATCAGAAAGATCCTGCACTTATATAGCATGTGTTACAGGCACCCACTGCAGTGTGCAGTCTCCTTATTATGCTCTATTAATCCTCTTTTTGTGAGGAATAAATTGAGGTACAGAGAGGGTTTAACTTCAGATAATGCACCCAATCCAAAACTCATAATAACGCGTCAGGATACAAACCTCATGGCTACTGGTTTATATAATGAGAGGAAAAAAAATTAACTGAAGTGGAAAAAAATATAGTTTCTTTTCACATAATTAGCAGTGTCAAATTGATTGTAGACGACTCAACTTTTACATGAGGAATATTAGGAATGATACAGGCAAAAAACAGGCTCTTGGATTTGAGACGTGGCAGACTGACATTCAGTTCTGTTGAACACTGTTTCATAGGCAGGAGTCTTGTTCCTCCTCACATTTCCTGATCACAGGTTAGTTTTAATTATTTCAAAAATCACATTCTCAACAGTGTTCAATTATTCATGAGAAATAGATTCAAAATATAAATATATGTCCTTCCCTGAAATGGTAAGTGAGGTTCATTTATATCTGCATAGAGAAAAAGCAGATCCTCTGGGTTAGGAAAAAGGGAAATTACTCATACTTAATCGTAGAAAGAAAGGTAGATTTTTCTTTGATTTCTTGCCGTGGCAATAATAGTTGTAGAAATGCTGCAAAGCCAGAAGTTGCCTCTAGGAGAAAGGAAGAAAAAAGACTCCATGTAAGATTTTGAAACAGAGAATACAAGCTTGTTTTTCATGTTCCACTATCTTGTTCAATCGCTGTAAACAATTTTTCAAGTCTGAATTCAAATATTACAAGTTCAGAGACAGGTAACATACAAGATGGGATTAATGAGATTCACCTAATTAGTGGAGATAACATACTGAATAGCTAGGTATTTTATGGTAAGGCTGATAAACAGGATCAATAGTACAGCCAGAAAACTGTAAAACTGGTATCATTATTGTTTATCGGCCATGTAACATTAAGTACCTGTCAACGTGTTATATCTTCAGGATGGCGATATTAATCCATTCCCTACACCAAAAATCTAGAGAATTCACTTCACTGTAAAATACAAATACTCTCTGTTTATTCACAGGTGCACTTTACTAAATCTTTATATCCAGAAGTGGCAGAAACTAATGCACTTAAAATAAAGATGTAAAGAGAGGAGCAGCAAGGGTAAACTCAAAGCATTTAAGATAATTAAAGCGTGAGCAGTAGAAAATTCAAATGAATTGAAGCAAGCAAGCACTGTAACAAGTGAAAAAATAATTAGTAGACCAAGGAAGAATAATAACAGTTTCTTGGAGATAGTAAGCAATAGGCAAAGGAGGAGAAAACAGTTTATCCTCTTAGACATGATAGTAGAAAACTGGAGCCAATGGATTAGAAAGAATAGCATTAGACATTAAAAAACAAAACAAAATAGTTTGGGTTCATTTAAAGAATGGAGCTGGAGATTTCCTTAAATCAGGGATCAGAATCAAAGGGATAATAGAAAAGGAACAGACAAGGAATTAGAAAACACAGATAATGTTGGAACTATTAACAAGTAGATAGGACAAACTTGACATGGAAAGCAACATATCTAAATAATGTTCTCTATGTACACTAAAGTATTTAGAGGAAATAAAATAAAACTGTTTTGATAGCAGTTTCAGTAATTTGATAGCAGAGAAATACTAGGATCTGGAAACTAAAATTGCATTCTATTGTGAGCAACACAATGAAGACATCCTCTCAGTATGTGCCCATCAACTAAACAAACAGCATGATCTGAAGAACAATATTTTAACATGCTCATATGAAGTAAAAACCATGCCTGACACTGGCACATTTTATTCAGTAGATTTCACATCAACTCTGAAAGAATAATAGAGAAAGAGATGAGGTTCAAAAATGTGGGTGAGAATAATGAGAAGCTGGGAAATAGTCTCATATGAAGCCCAAAGGGAACATGATCTATGCAGAACACACAGTGTGACCAGGAAACTCAGTCCCTCAAGTGACAAAACCACATTCTTGTCATAAAAAATGTCAAATCAATTGACAATAACAACTGTATGGCTAAGAAAAATATACAGAAAGTCAAGACTTCAAAAAGAACCAAAATTTCCATTTTTCAGTACATAAGTCAGTCTCTACTTTTAGGGGTTAGAAAGAAATTTTCTAGCCAACAACTGTCTCTTATTCCTAGCTGCTCTGTATCACATGACACATAAAGTACAGGATATATATTGAATCTAGAAAAGCTCATTAGTATGGTCTACTCTGGTCTGGTCAGGTCTTGTTTTTCCCATGTTCTGGTGGATGCCCTGTCTATAACGTAACTGGCTACTTAATGAAAATCGCAATCACTGACAAATCACAGGGCAGTATTCTTAACCTAATTTTTAAAACACACTCTCTAAACCTCAGTTCTGAGAGAGACAAAATAGAGGGCAGGCTTTATCTTTTGAGTGAATTTCTATGCTAAAGAATAAATACCACTTTAAAATCTTAAATTTGTAAAATGCCTTATGAATGCAAAAAGCTAGTGTGCCATGTAACTATCAAAGAATTCTGTAATTAAGAAGATATACCCTCTGAAGACTGACCATAAGGAAGCTTTGAGTATCCTTGCATCTCATGGAGGTGTGTCTCTATGGAATAGTTTGGTAAACAAATACAATACCACTGCCCTATCATGTGTCGTTAAAGTCATGTCAAAGGCCAAATCCTTATGCAGTGGAACCTTCTACTGACTAGCTGTCCCATTGACTGGTTCAATTCCATGGCCAGGTCTCTCACAGATAAGCTTATCCTCAGTTTTTGTCTTCTGAAACTTTTGTGACAAAACGCCATGAGTTTTCTATCCCAATCCTTCAATCCCAGCTGGATCCTTTAGCAGCAGGTAACCTTTGTGACTTGACTAAGATGATCTTTTGGCAGCCTTTGAAGGAGTCTGTAGCAATATAGTTTCGGATAATATGCATGCTTGGGCACTTCCATTTCCTGTGGTGTCAACAGAAATCATCACCTTTCCTTTGTTGTGTTGCTTTAGCTGCAGCTTTGTGCCACTTGTCAAAACGGAGCTACATTACGTATTTTGATTTGTAATGCTGACTGATTTCACACTCATTATCTCTCATTCAGGTATGTCAGTAATACCTTGTACTTGTATACTTCCTGTCACAAGCTATTCACATTTTATCCAGTATCAGTGATTGTATCACAGCTGCAGGGGCTGTCCTTGTTGGCAAACGCTAAATGCAGGGGAGATGAATGAAGATATTCGGCTTCTCAGATGCTTTTTTGCTGGAAGCCTTAGAATGAGCATCAGATGCAATTTGTCTCCCAAACCCCAACCAATGTAAACAGCTGTAAAACATACTGTGCTGACACTGCATTTGACACATGGGCTATAGGGATCATTACAGATCTCTTTTGTCAGTTAAGGAAGTTTCTGGAACACCAGACTGTCCTGGCTTGTCCACATATTTTCCTGCCTTTCTTGTCTGCTCCAGCTCATGCAGTTCCTTGACTACCTTTCACTTTGACTTCGAAGGCAATTACTATACATAAGACAAACATGGAAGTTATTGTATGTGTAACCTACTTCTCCTGATCTAGTTTCTGTAGTCTTCAAGCTGCTTTTCCTACTCCCTTCTTCTCTGACGATGGTCTGACAGAAACAGTATAGTTGTCTCTTTCACAAAGTACTCTTTTACATTCTCCACTGCACTTGCTTAGACAATCCACAAAGACAATCTAAGTAGTTTTGCTTCTGTTAAGCTGCAAAATAATGGCATAAAGTCAGAGAATCACAGAATGGTTGAGGCTGGAAGGGACCTTCAAACGTTACCGGGTCCAACTCCCCTCCTCAAGCAAGAGACAGATGGGGCCAGTTGCCTGGATGGTGTCCACGTGGGTTTTGAATATCTCCAAGGATGGAGATTTATTGGGCAGCCTGTGCCAGGGCTCAGTAACCTTCACAGTGAAAAAGTATTTCCTTATTTAGTTACTTTTCCTGTTCTCTTAATTTGCAAATGAGGCAGAAATGGAGATGTTAAATTGGACACCTCTGAATTTAATTTCCTACAAATTATTTTTATTATTCCATTTCTTTACTCTGTCCTTTTCTCTTTTAATGTTATACAAGTGTACTTAAAAAAAAAATCCTTTGAATAGAAGAGTGATCACAACACTGCCAATAAATATTGAAACGTCTGCTTCTGAAATGACTTATTTAATGGTTAGACTTGATGATTTATTTAAATTCAACTAAAACAGAGATTAAAGCTTGATATTAAAAAATGGACTCATTATTACAAAAGAAGAGACACATAATTTAGGTTTGTCAATTTAGATTTATAATTGGCAGACAAAGTTCAATGCAAATAGACATAGCTTAATAGACAATAAAGCAAGCAGGAGGGAATGTTTCAAAGTAAAACGTTAATGTGGGAATTATTTGTGGTAAGATAGAAAAGAGAGAGAAAGATTCTTTCATATAAAAGAAAAAAAAATCAGCATTGTGTGCTGCTATGGAAAAAAACCCATGAGAAACAAAGAGAAATTATTTTCCTGTTAGTAACTGAAGAATGGATTTGCAGAAATTTTAAAGAAAGATTATAGTTTAACAAAACCTGATATAAAATGATTTTTAAAACAACTGTCAGAATATTTGCTTTCTATTATTCTCCTATAATCACTACTTTTGCTTAAATAAGGAAGTTAGAGTACCAAGACAGGCAGCATACAGCAAAGTGGCACTAATGGACATTTGCACACTTAATCACTGCTGATGTCACCAGTCGAAACTATTTCTTCCCTTCAGATTTCTGCAGGTTAAATATTTACTGTAAAATCTGTTTGCATTATAGATTTGTGTGGCTTTGATCTACAGCCTTTGACCCTCATTATTTTTTATTCTGAGAGATTAATGGTCTGCAGAGTAACTGGGTTTTGGTGTGGAGGGAGGTGGTCTAATTTTTATGGTATTTATCTACCATAAACAAGTTTCCTGTCAGTTTTTTTTTTTGGTGATAAACTACTGAGTATACCACTTACCTGCTGACAAGGCATTTTACTGGGCCTCTAGTCCCATTTGCGAATTTTCCACATCCTTTTCAAACGTCTTTATTCCAAATATTTGACAGTGTACATCCTTCTGCATGCTCATCCAGAATACTTCTTTAAAATGCATTATTACTATCTGTGATTTTATGACACAGTAGCTATCCTTCGCCTAGAATTTATACAAAGTGCTGGCTTGCAGATGTTAGGATGACAAAGCCACATCTTGTGGACTTAGATCTGTAAGTGACCCTTAGGCATGAAAGAAAAGTTGAAGTACCCAGGTATTTATAATGCAAAAGAGGCCAAATGGAGAATTTTCCTGCATAACTCTGCCAGAGTATATAAATATGAGAACTATAAAGAAAACATATCCCTAAAATGATATTTTCCTTCTATCCCAGCTGCAAATAAACAGCTCCACTGGGAAGGTTACTAAAAGGCCAGTGACAATGTCATAACTGTAGTTTTGCAGAGTATGAAGCACTGCTTGCAATGAGAATAAGCATTTAAATAACTTAGACTTGGTATCAGTGCCTGTAAAGTGTGTAACAAAACTATCCACTTAGATAAGGAGGCATGAATCCTGCAAATCATGATGCTACAGTAACAAGGAAGGGCAAAGAGAGTAGACTGTAAATCTGGGAGGGAGCATCAGATGTTAAGTTTAAGTGATTTTTGCAGCTTCCAAAATTCTTTTCCTCAGAAGCCCAGTAATTGGCTTGTCCATTTATATTGCTAACAGTTCTCTATCTTGTGGGACATGTGCCTGCTTTTATACAGGCTTTCTAAGCTTTTTTTTCTCCTCCCAATCTGTATTTTTTTGTATAGATATATATTGGTAAATCACGTGAACTATAAACACTTGGGATCATTTTCATTGTGTTAATAGAATGCATTTTCTGCAGTACCTAAGTTAAGGACTTATTCATTGAATGAAATCATTAAAGAGAGATGGAACCCCAGGGAGACACATGTAAAATCTGATTTTTCCTCTGGAGTTGTATTTTAGAGCATCGATTACAGGGGAGCCTACAATAGCTCACCCTTTAATGTAGGATCCAGTTAAGTTCCTGATGTTCTTCAGCAAAAAATCATACCATGACTTAGGTGTTCATATTAACTTATTTTCTTTGTTATATTTCTGTTCAAGAAAAGAAGATGTAGGTCAAGGTTGTTTTATAGGTAACAGATTTAATCATGGCAACTAAACTCAGTGACTGTTGTGAGCATTCAGCTACTTATCTTGATATTGCTGACTTTCCTATTTCTGTCTTGGTTTGATTAAGTTCACTCTTGTGAATACACACCTTACAAGCAAAGTTTATACTGGTTGGTAATACACATTCACCAGAAATTCTAGTGTCATTGACTGGATACAATTTTAATCAATGCGTATTTAAGTTTTATACTTTGTGCTGCATCCATGTTCTGTTGAACGTTAATTTATGGAAAAGATTTTACAGAAGACAAGCATGAAATTGGAAAGTGTAAAATGAGCTAAGGTTGCTACTTCATCACTTTAAATAATCCTGTAGATCTTCAATTATCCAATAGGAGAGAAATAATAAAGGCTGTATATAATGCTGTTATAGATTTTACGCAGATAAAGCAACATTTTACCTCAAAGAATAAATCATTTCAGGGCTTCCTGCCCACCAAAACAAATCTTGTGTTAATCCAGTCAGGTTCATCACAAACTAAATTGTATGAATGATATATATTACTTGTTTCATTAAAATCTGGTTATATTGTAATGAAGAAACCTAATTTCTGTAAGTACCTCATTATTCCTTATTTCATCTGCCAAGTGAAAGTACGATTTTATTGTGTGAGTGAATTGAGCAAAGGCATAATAACCATTTTGATATCGTGAACAGAAGTCACACTATGATGAAAGTTTCATTCTTAAGAAATGTACAGATGGCTTTGTTAAAAGATCCGTGAGTGCACATTTTCCTGTGGGCCACACTCTCCCTCAGTGATTCCATTACAAATAAAAACAATTTAGATAAAATTATGAATCTGATCTCTCATATCAACACCAATTTTACACTGAAGTAAAACCAATGACTTTCTGAGATTTTTTTACCAGTTGAGCTCTAAGCAGATAAAATAAGAACACAGTGTTTCTGTGAGAAATTTAGTGCACTTTAAATCTGCTGTAGAATTAAAGATATGATTCTTATTACCAGTAGGGTTTTTTTCTTCAATCCAAACCTCAAGCCCTTTTACAAATATCCATTCTCACTGAATCCTACACATTGTCACCACTGCTGGTCCTCAAAAAATTTTACTAGTTCTAGCTGCTATACAGGTAGAACACAGTATTAATTAATATACTCCATAATAAATTTTCAACAAACCAAAAGTTAAATAATCCTTTTGAATAGAAGAGCTATTAATACTCAATGATTTTTCCCAGCTCCCAACACAGTGGTGATTCTATGTTTTATGACATAATTTGTGCTGTGTCTTCCCCAAGTCTTCTACCTTATTTGGATCATAAGGGTTGTATTCAGGAAGGTAAATGTTTCCACATATGGATGATTAGCTCAGACTGCTTGACGTAACCATTTCTCTTCAGCTCTTTCCTTTTTCTCCTTCTGGAGGCTGACCATTTGAAAGAACTAGTCAGCTATAAAGAAGCAGAGTTACTCACATGCACTGTTGAAGCATATCTTCCTCTCATATGGTCATTTTATGCAGCCAGGAGATATATTTGAAGGGCAAACCCCTCTGGCTATGAAGTATTTCAGCTATGCATTGCACTCTACCACACTATCAGAGAAATGATTTTACAACATTTTTTGGCTACTTGGACCAACAGCCAAAAACGTTTGCTACAAGGAATGCCTTTTCATGTCAAATAATCAGTGCTTCATTTTAAGGCATTTCATGGATTTTGCAGATCTGAAGGCTACAAGCATGAAAATGACTTTTCATATTTTGCTTTCAAAGATAACTCATTCTTTTTGCATTAAGCTTCCACTTAGAGCATGAGCTGCTTACCAGATTGAAGGGTCTTTAAAAATGAAAGGTAATAAACCTGTTTGACTTTGATAGATTCTTAAAATATTAAACAAGAGCAAACCTCTAATAAATTATGGACATTGGAAAGGGAAGTAGCAAGATGAAGATCTTCGTCTGATGTGCATACGTACTGCTTCATGGATATGGCTTGAGCAGGAGAGCCATAATTTTGTTGGGAAATATAATGTGATAAGAGAGGATGGATGTGTACGATCAAAGCTTTCCTTGGAGCAATCTTAAAAGCAGAGACAGAAGATTCCTTTTTTTTTTTTGTTATTACTATGCTGGTATGTCTTATCAAACTGGTTGTGTTGAAATCTGCAGCTCCTAGTAGAAACCGGTCAAAAGTAGCAACACCTCAATCCAATAAGATTGGGGGGGGCAGGAACACTGCACACACTGAGGAGCCAGTAGAGCCTCTTGTTTCTGCTCTCCGTGCTTTTACCTGGTATAAACATCATAGATGAGGTGAAGGTTGCAATTACTACCTCCATAACACAGACCACTATTGTCTATGTTATCTGTAAAATTATTGTCCAAAATAATCACATTTCATTGAGGGGGAAACCTCTGACCTTTCTGTTCTAGAAATAGCCCAAAACAAAACCAAAACAGTAGGTTGAGGGGTTAAGAGAGAATTTCAAAATTGCAGAAGGGTTTTGACTACTGAGTTTTTTGTGGCAAGCTACAGAAATTTTTTATTTCATTTTAATTTGCCCTATTTTATGACAGAATAAAATAACTTCAAGACAATAATAAATAAAAACAAAAGAGAGATTGCATCAATCTAAGCATCCTTCCTTGCTAAAAGAAAATCAACTTGAAGCTAATCAGCCTGATCCTCAACTGCTATAAAATCTCCCTGTAAAATCACTACTGAAGACTTAGTTTTATGCACTCAGGCATGATTACTATTTTTTTTTAAGAAAACTATTGGGATGGCATTGCTTCTCCACCCATGCTCCATCATGCCATTTGCAAGGCCTGAATGACATATCCTAACCAATAGCACTTTATTCTGTTGAACCACTGCTCCTTCACCAGTAGATGTGAGCTCTCATAAAGTTTGTTTAAATATTTATTCTGTGACCTACACTTTGCCCTAGGTCATTAACTGTAGTGTGACAGCTGGTATGGTCTTTCCATCTTTCCCATGAGAATGTACTTGCTTGAGTTGATTTATTGCGTATTTTACATTATTGGAAGTAATTCTTATCACTGTCAAGAAACCAGTTTTTTCAATTATTTTTTTATCAGTGTCATTATTTTCTTGTATAACCATCACTAACTACAATAAAACATCCTCATATTGCTTATTATTAACTCCAAGCGTGATGAACTTGATTGTCTCTCCAATTTAATGAAAACTATATTAGGTTCTATTTGACTGACATTTTTCAGTTTTATGTGAAACATTGCTTTGGATAATTTGTTTAAGATTAATTTCAACTTTTTTTGTTAGTCATCTTGTCTTCATTTGCTGTATGCAGGATTAATATTGTAAGTAGTTGGGCAATGGGTTATACGATGTCCACTGATTTAAATTAGATTATTTAAATGATACACCTCATTTTCATTCTTTCTTCAAAAAAGGGTTGTTCTTTCCACAATCACCTAAAATTATAATTCTTTGACTTCATGAAAATTTTCAACTGTACCCTTTGGGAATGAAAAGAATTCTCTTGCTATGTCTTCAGAAACACATACAGGCTCCTCTTAAAAGCAATCTTAGTTTACAAAAAAAAAAAAAAATAAAAAAGTGAATTTGCTGTAGATTCAATGCTTTTAGTAACAGGCGGAGTTTTGCTAACGAAAGATTTTCTTTTCTAGAGTCTGAAGACGCCAAGCATAACTGTTCTTTTCCCAAGTAAATTTCCTCTCATTATTTTCTGACAAAACCTCCCATTTTCTTCACTGTGGATGAAAAGCCAAAGTTCTTTGTGTTTCCTGTGTAACAACCTAGTTCATTTCTGATGCTCACTCAATTTGCTGGAAATTGGTTTTGCTTGTTTGCCTAGTGGTCTGGTAAACATTATTTCATGACTGGAGAGCAAGTCCACCAAAGCTTTTGGATAACATTTCCTCTTTTTCTCTTTATGTAGACAGCTGACCATCTACAAATAGTTCATGTTTACAAGTACAGAACTCATTCTATACTAAAGAATTACATTCTCTAGAGCATAAGAATGATCATAATGAAAGGTCCATCTGATCTGATACTGTCTCCAACAGCGGCTGATGGCAGAGGCCAAATCAGTGATCCTTTCCAGATATATTCCCCCAGACTCCAGAAGTATACTGACATCGGTTCTTCATGAGCCAGAAATGTTATCTCCATAGCCAATAGTCCCATAAGGGTTTTTATCCCTCAGCCTCCTTGCCTTCCTTTGCCTTTTCATCCTGTGCAAAGTTCCATTGCATCCTGAGGATGAGTTCCCTAGTTTAATTCACTACAGAAAAAGGAACCTGAGGGCTGTCTTTGCCATCGGTGGCAATCGAGGAGCCATTGCACAGCCCAGGCTGGTTTAATTTTTTAATTTTTCTTCTTTTTTTTTTTTTTTTAATGCTATGTGCTGTAAAATAAACAAAAAGAATCATTTTCAAGTACTCTCATTTTCAAAAGTTAAGCCTTTTTCCATAGTGAAAGTGCCTTATCTTTCAGCTGTAGTGCCACAGATGACTTACAATCTAATTTTGGCTCAGGTGAAGATGGAGCACTGATGCCATATCCTTTCAAGTCTGGGATTGCATTTTCTGTTTTCTTCCATTTCTGCAGAAAATATCATTCTGTCATTCTTTGCCAAGCTCTTTTGGAGCTCTCCATGAATAACAAACTAGAAGCTTTGCAAATTATGTCAATTTGACCTATTTCATTTGATCTGGATGGGGTTATTCAATGCCTAGTTCATTACAGAATTCATAGAAAGTGGATGATTATCAGATGAGCTAATAACTCCTGTTTCCAAAATTCTGCAGCCTTTTCATGTATGAAGGGCTTCTCATGAGAAGAAGCCAGTCTCTTAAAGCTGTATTTTGAAATGTTTGCCAGATTGTTTTCTGACAGTTTTACAGTGCCTTCAGGGTCTCATATGTAGAGTATATGGGAAATAATGAATCAACAGTTTCATGGTAATCTGTTTGAAATTGAATCTAACATTTAAGTTCTTATCAAAAGTAGCTAGGTCTTCTATTACAAATAGTACTGATTTTATAGCTTGTTCTTCCTTTATTTACCTGATAGATCTCAAGTAACACTGTGTTGTAAGGATGGCTTCAATATATATAACTTCTCAAAGAATAGATTCTGAAAAGACGTTTTTGACAGTAACTTTTCTCCTTTCTCAGTATTCCTGTTTGTGTGAGTAGTTTCCAGTTGCAGGATATGCTTAACTCTGTGAGTGGATGGCTGGATTTTTAAACTAGCCTATAATGATAATTCATCTCTGATGTGACCATCTGAGCACACAATACCAACATGCTAAAGTGAATGAAACTGCTGGAATCTTCAAACACGTGCACTGTCAGATAATAAATGTTTGATTTGTGATCCCTAGAATTGCCAAGCCTTTTGGGCACTTTCATTTAATGTTATTATTCATGACTCAGTATAAACCCCAAGAATCTACCTAAAACATATCTGTAGTGCAGGTTACCTTCTTCTCTTTCAGAGGTATGGTTTTTTTATCTTTCCTGAATCCTATTTTGTATGCTGTTTTTACTTTTGAGACATCCTCTTCCAGCATCTGCTGAGTTTTGTAATGAGGATAAGATCTAGCTTTTGTTGCTAGTTGCTCCTGTGACTTTTTGAAGCATAAGGTGCATCAAATCTTTTTCATTCTCCTTTCCCCCACTCATTCAAATGTTGCACTTGATGACCCTAAAGGTCTTTCCCGACCTAGCTGAGTCTATGAATCTATGATCCTATGCTTCTATGGTTCTGATTCTTGTCTTTGACATCTCACGCAGTAAATTCCCTGAGACCAATGGATTTCTGCCTGTAACAAAGATACTGACACGGACCTTGATGGAGTGAGATGTTTCTCCTGATTTTCCAGTCTCCTGTCAATGCTAAGACAGGAGAGGCTAAGTACTTGTAGTGGAAATTACATGAATCACTCACGGAACAAAATTCCATTTTTATTTGCAGTGAGGATAATACCATATATAAGCCCAGAATACCAGACATACTCAAGCTGAATTTGCCCTGAAAACATGTGTGTTTAGCATATAAGACTATGATTTGAAAATGCTGAGCTTTCAGCAGAAGAGGCCAATGATCAAGAATTAGTCCTCATTGTGCTAAGAAGTTGTACTTTTGTCATTGATTTAAGAAGGAGCAAGGTAAAGTTGTTAGCTTAAATAATCTTGGGAAGGATGGAAGGAAACTTTTTCCAGATTGTTTTTGCAAGCTTTGAAGAAACACAATACTAACAAATAGGACAAATAGGTTTATTTGTACATTCTTCCAAAAGAAGCTGACTTAAAACTTCCAATTTTCCATTCCTGAAATGTACTTCAATACTCAAAAGTTATTTGGTGAGAAACAATGAGGAACAGACCAAAAGAAGTAATGATCTTCTTTCCAAAGAAACCTAAATAGCGGCATTATTGGTTTTGCATTTAGGTTTAGTTTCCTTTAATTCCTAACAATAAATAATTTAATCCTATAAAGCTATCGTTAGAGTAACAGACACTATAAATCACTGCTTTTATAATGAACATCTAAGCAAGCTCTTTTTACTGCTGCAATATTTTGAATTAATTGAATAAAAGTTAAAAGCATTTCCCCTAGAGATTTACAACAGAATTGGGTTTGGCCTTTGTAAACAAAATCAGATATTGTCATAAAAAAATGGACTTGCAGCTGTTTTATAGACATTACCACACGCATGAATCTCAGAGGACTTCTCTTAAAATGTGAGCTTGTGGCCTTCCTACCACAGAACAAATGAGACAAATGAATTGGGCCAGTGGAGCTTGCCTTTTCACAGGCATCAAAAAAAAAAGCTTTTGGCAGGGGAGCAAAGAAAAGAGTGATGAATGACTACCAAAACAGAGGTATATGTTGCCTTATTACCTCTACAATAGCTTTTCACCATTTCCTTGGTGAAAAGAGCTGCCATAAGTTATGCATATTTTTATAGCAACTTACAACTTTAAAAATAGGAATAATTTCTGTATATACAGGGCTAAAATCTTCAAGCCCAGAAGTCTTCAATTGTAAGAATAAACATTTATGCTCATTACACATTCAGAGAAGTGTGCAAAAATGAGCTTGTTAAATCCTTACTACGTTTGAAAGGTAACTGGGAGCAGGTATGACATTGTATTCTCAATGTATGGAGGGAAAAGCTGAAGCAGAAAAGGAAGCAAGTCAGCATGGAAACAATCTTAAGAGTTTACAAATTCATATTTGGACAAACCGACACCCTTTCTCTATGTTCTTTTGCCAAGACGTAATTATTCCTCCAGTCTGGAAGGCCTGTTTGCGTGTTACAGTACAATGACAGCAGGGAGGATCTGGACTCCAGAGGGTTTAAACAAGGATTGTTTTCCACAACCAGAATGAAGAAACCTGTTAATGACTCCCTGATGTTCACTGGGGAGTTACCACTAAGGTAGTTCTGTATCACTAACTTCAAAAGGATCACAGTCGCATCAAAGGTTGCAAAGTACTGCACAATCTTAGGATAGCCAGAAAGTTAAACATCAGAGAATGCCATTTTCCTCCTCTATGTGCCATTTATCTCCTGTAAGAACAAATGAGTAATACTTCCTGCTGATAACAAGCGTATTGCAGCTGGAAGAGACATCTCTCAGAGAAACAGGCAGAGGATAAAATTGTCAATAGTAGGCATCCCCGTTAAAGAAGAATTCCTCCTCTGCTGGGCAGATCCCTGAAACACCTCCTTTGCCTGTTTGTTTGTGAAAAATATATCATAACATAGAAGTCCTTTGTGTAAAATCACACTTTATATGCAGCATCCTTGAGTTATAATTGTCAAGATCATAATCCAGGTTCAATATATAATGAAGATTCTTCAAGAGGCTCCTCTTCAACACATCCAACATTCTGAGTTCAGTCAAAATTTTACTTAAGTTTTAGTCACACATGTATAAAAGTTATGTTAATTTACTGTTCAGACTTGGAAATTAATCGTAATATTAACTGGACTGATACTTTGGAAAAACAGTCAGGTCATCTCAAACACTTATTACATTATTTCTCCAAGATATTGATATTATTTGATCCTAATAATTTTCAAGAACTTTTAGGGTTTGTGTCCAGAAATTTGCTTTCCTATGAAAAGTTAAGTCCTAAAACCTCCTCACAGGGACAGACTTTGGCAGCAGACTAATTCCCTTTGACTTCAGGAAAAGTTTAGCTAGGAAAGTTGGCAAGATAGCATCCTTATTCTGTATTTCCTAAGGCCTTTTCTTTTTGTAAAGAGCACTGAATTATTCATACTATGCTAATAAAGTTCATTTGAATCATATGAGCAGTCTCCTGAGTTTATTAATAAATAATTTAATAAAGGAGTGAATTTGGTCAAGTTGTCTCTACATTAAACTGGACAGCAATATAGCGATAATCAGATAAACAGCAAATATGAATTACAGGACAGGGAATGCAGGCAGAATTGTGCTGGGAAATCAGACTGCTGGCATTGTAGCCTGAAAGAGCCTGGGGAAATTCAGCTGGCAAAACATGAAAAAAGGCCTGAGGTGGTGAAAGTGTGCTCACTTCAAGGTGGAAAAAAGTGGTTGTGTGCCTGGAATGAGGATACGGCCATGACAGGGTATACTGACAACAGCTTCATTGACACTCTCTGACATAAAGCTCCCACAGCATCTACAGGCAACCATGTCAGATTGAGTATTGCAGGGGCACTGATCTGCAACAGAAATAGATGCAGCCTATTTTAAGCTGATGTTTTACAAATATACCCATTCTTTTCCCTATGTGAATAGGTAGTTGTTTCCTTTTTATTGCAATACTGACAAAATAGCATCAATCTTCCTTTTGCACAGCTCTCCCTCACATATAATTCCATCCAATTCACATTTTGAATCAAGATTAAGAAGCACAGCTACTTCATTCTTGAGATGATCCAAATTTGCCATCATTCAATGCATATAGTTCTTAATCATTTCCCAGATGGGGTTGTATTTTTTCCTAAAACATTTAAGCTAGGTGATACCCCCAAGGAGTTTCTTAAGCACAGCTAAAGACATACCTATCCAAGAGACTGAATCTCTTGTCAGATCATACTATTGCAGAAGAAAAACAATTGAGCTGTTTGGTTTAAGAATGAGGTTCTAGCTATGTAAAGATGTGGTGTATGAATTCAGAAATGCATTGTATACTCCACCAACTATTTAATATATAATAGCTTGAATTGGGCAACCTCCCAGTTGATTTTCCCAAATTTGGGGTGAGTAGTGAGAGTTGCCAGAGAAAACAGAAAAGAGACATCTATTTTTTTTCTCGAAGTTTGAGTTTTTAGCAGGCAGTAAAGAGTAAGAGATGAAATCTCAGAAGGAATAGTTGCATTCTCTGGGAAGGAATTTCATAGCCTTGTTTTTCTATTCCTTGCTTTAACGAGTTGACCCTTACAGCTGATGGTCTTGTCATGACTTCAGAACTTAGCTGTGGGGAGATGTTATGATCTCCTGACAAGAAATGAATTTTTAGAAATCTTGGTCAAGTGCCAGATCACTCTCTTGGAGCAAATGCAGTGTTACTTGGGAAAGCAGTATAAGAAGTCTTGGATAGAGAGCATTGAATTTGCCTCTGAATAAGAAAGGCATCAGTCATTCTGCTGAGGTTTTCTTCTTTACCAACAGAAATTCAAGAAAATATACTCAGTCTGAGGAAAAATTCTTATTAAAAGGGATTCCGTGTCTTTGATAACTGTGGAGAACACACCTATATATTGAAATGTCATACACCAATCCCACAGGATCTTCAAAACTATTCTTTCTGAATCATATCAGTTGTACTTGGGCTTAAGAACAGATGCCAGCTGATCAAGCAGACCAAACTAAAATGGAATTGCTACTAAGATTATCCACCAAAAATTTCTGAACAAGACTAGGACACACTTTGGTGAATAATTTCCATTACTTATCTGTAACATTAGTAAGAAGAAAGACAAGGTATTCTGAATCTACTTCTAATACTCAGGGAGATGAAGGGACCTGATATAAGAAGGATGAGTTGTACTTTTTTGCATTGCTTGTGATGCATTATTCCAATTGCTGATTCTGTAGTAAGTGTGGCACGGTTTCAAGGCAGCATTCAGCCCACTTTTTGTTTGAGTATTTACTTAGATATATCCAAGGTGATGAATGCCTTTTAATATTTTTGTGTTCTACAAAGTTCTTTGGGAACTGATGCAAAAGACATTAATAGATTAATTCTGTTATTATTTCAAGATCCTATGCACTGCAGATCCTGTGAACTAAATATTAAGTTGTAGGCAACAGAGTGGATTCACAACTTGTGATAAACTAGATACTTCTTACAGTTTCTGCATTAAAATAATTGCTGAATTGTGTTCATCATGTTGGATTTAGTATTAAATTTAATGCATGGTGCGTCATCGACTGTTTATTTTAATGCTTGGCAGGAAATCAGCATTTTGACTGACAACCTTTCTCTTTTCAGACTTCAGTGTGGACTATTGCCAGCATTCACAGCTACCCAAATATCAGTGTATGTGGCTTTGGTTTGAGAAATGTACAATGCATCACGATACAGCTATTTACAATGAGTCATGAAGAATCTCTTCGAAACTGCAAGAGGAAAATTCTCTTAAGTAAGTGAGCTGAAAGTAGTCATAATAATTAGGAGCCAACAATGACAGCAAAACCATAGTCCTCAAGCACAGAAGTGATCCTTATTACTTAAGTGAAAATAACTCAAGGGATGAGAAATAGCATGTAACAAATCACCACAGTCACATTCTGCAGTGCCTCAGTTCACAAGTTCCCCAGATATGATCTATGATTATTTTGGAAACATCAACTGGTACTTCTCTGACAGCTTGCTTACCTTATGTGATCAAAGCCCTGAAGACTAGCTGCAGCCCCTAGGTTGCCGGTCTTTCTTTGAGACTTTGCATTCTGTTCAGCACACCTCTCAGTATTAACCTACACTGGGAAGACCTATACCCAACCATTCATTCTCTAGCTGGACCACCTTTGTAATTCAGGCACATGAAAGGAGCTTCTACCGTGAGTCTAGAATAAAGCATGAATTTACATCTGCAATGTGCTTTAACTCCAGATTCTCCAATACAATCTAATATTAAAATATACCTTCATTATATAATTTAAAAATCTATTGAGTGCTGAAATATATAAACAGTACGTGGAGAATTTAAAAGGCTTTTGAATACTCTTAATCATGTTATATAGAAAACATAGGTCTTTTCCTCAGTAAATGTGCTAACAATAAGTATTCCTAATATTTAATTAAATAAAATATATTCATGGAAAATGCTTTTTCTTTCCATGCAGCTCCCTGCTAAACTAATAGACACATCCCTAGAACCATTCCTCTTAAGGGTTATTACACTATTTGTAATACTTCAGATTAAAAATGTATTACATCCTCAGGTCTCTTCATTATAATATAATTTTTACACAATCCACATTACCATTAGAAGCACAGTATGAGAAGTAGTTCAAAGTAGCATTTATCTGCGGCATTCATAGACTGAAATATGTTTATGATATGTATTTATTTGCTCAGAGCAATTTCCAAATGGTTTTGAATATTGCTTAAAATCTCTAAAAGCAAAACCCTAAAGCTTTCCTTTCTATTTGAATTTTTGTTTGTGAAACCATATATGTTATCTTTCATGAGAGAGTGTTCAAAGTCTTCTACCTTCCCTCTAAGCACAGCCAACATTCCATCTGTTCCCGGGGCTGACATGTTTAAACATTTTCATGGCGGACAGTTGACTTCTTGATGGCAAGCCACTGTCTGAGCACTCAGAGAATGAGCTGACAAAAATTAAGTACCAATGCTATACGGATGGAAGATGCATTAGCTTGTATCCACTCACTTTAAAGCAAGAAAGAACAGCAACATGCCCTCAGCAGCAGCATGAGAAGAAACACATCCTGAGAAACACTTTTTTTCTCAGAAAGCATCTTCCAGAAAGTTCCCCACATTGAGCCATGCCCATGTCAACTACAGAACCCCGTGAAATAATGAAACATAAATCAGCTTACTAAACTTAGAAAAAAAAAAAAATAAAAAAAAAAAATCAGTAAACTGTTTTTCTTATTAATCCTAAAGCATTTTTTTTTCTTTATTTGACTTCTTTTGCTGTTATTTAAATTAGAAATTGTTGCCCACTCTGATCTCACATGCATTGGAAAAAGTGGTCATTCCGCAGGAGGTGTTTACAGGAAAGTCAAAGATATTAAGACAATTTAAACCAGATGAAATGCCAGATAGAAGATCTTAAACAAAGTAAAGGCACAGCAGTGAATGACTTTCCCAAGATCATGCAGTGTATCAGCTGTGAGCTGCAAAGCTGGGACTAGAACTCTGGTCCTGATACACAGCCTAATCATACATTTCTCAGCAGCAAAATATGGAAACAGGACACCACATGCCTAAAAATTCTGTTTATGTATGGTATTTCCAGAGGCAAATATAAGATCAGTTATTGAACAGTTTGCTAAATCAGGAGAGTATGTTTCAGTAATTACTGAGGACAACTAGTGTGTTGAAAGTCTTATAAACTACACAAAGTTTTCTTATTGTACTATAGAATATGGTTTTGATTAACCCTCTTGTGGTTTGTGTGCTATGCCTCTCCTGTAATAAGTAGAGTGAAGGCACATGGCACTGATTGACACGTGGTTCTTACATATAGTTCTTTCAAGCTGCGTTAATTTCATTTCTATTAGAAGAATTTTATTTTTCATGTTCATGTGACTTAGGGTTGTGTTGCCTTAGATGAAGATTTGCCATTTAAGTGGTGAAATAAAGCAAATTATGTTTAGATTTCTGTCACAACAAAAATACATATCATGAGACAGGTATCATCAAATCATAGCACCAACTCGGTTGGGAAAGGCCTTTGAGATAGTAAATCAGATAATCTTAAGATCATCTTAGTCTGCCACTAAGCCATGTCACTGAGGGCCTCATCTACACATTTTTTGAACACATCCTTTGACGGTGATTCCAGCATTTCCCTGGGCAGCTTGTTCCAATATCTGATTACCCTATCTGTGAAGAAATTTTTCCTAATATCCAATCTAAACCTCCCTTGGTGCAGCTTGAGGCCATTACCTCTTTTCCTACTGCTTGCTACTTGGGAGAAGAGACTGACCCCCACCTCATTACAACCTCTTTTCAGGTTGTTGTAGAGAGCAATAAGGTCACCTGGAACTTTCTCTTCTCCACACTAAACAACCCCAGTTTCTGTGATGATCAAGTGATTTTCATTTCTGTCCAATTTAGATTCCAGTTTTTAGAACCATTATGTGTTTGTTCAGCTATGACATGCTTTGAAGAAATTTGTAAAAATCAAAATCTTTGAAGTCATCCCAACTTTCTGAACATGCCTTATGCAGGAAAAGGCAGTGGAAAATCCTGTGGTTTGAACTACAATTAAACAGATAACAATTTTGAATGTAGATAGTAGCAGAGTTTTCAAGGCACTTCAGTAAAACAAAGTGGTGGTTAGACATCAAGTCTCTTATTCCAGATAGAACTGACTCACAAGTAGGGAGGTTACAACCATGTGACAGTTGAAGTCCATTACTTGCAGTTAAATTTGGGTCAAATGTTGTTCTCTGTCCGGGATTCTGAAAAAAGTCCCAGTGGATTTATATCCAGTGTTTTAAATTACAACACCTTTTGCTGAATTTCGGTCTCCCATTTCACAAGACACCATATCACATAAGAAATGTCAACAAGAGAAACTACAAAAGGGCAGTGTAGGAGACCTGCAATAAACAGATGCACTTCATATAACCCAAGTCTATCCCCCCTTTTTAAAAAATAGAAGACAGCAAAGCACAGGACATTTCCTGTGGATTAGCAGGGAGAAGGAAGTGTTGACAGGATGAGGCATAGCTAAAGGCCATTAGGTTATACCCATCACTCATTCTCCAGGAATGACCCTTCACAAAGGAAATACACATTAGTGCTAATGACTGAAAAAGAGTGTAGTTTACCCGTTTACAAGGTACGGGCAGAAACGCCATATTTTTTCATTCAGTTTTCCAACTTACATTGGAAGTTGCTGAGGAATTTTTATTTCATATTTCCTGCTCCCTTCCTCATCTAGCACTGCAAAAGTTGTGCATAACCTGGAATAGCCAAGCATCTCCACAGTGCTAGGAACTGGAGCAGCTTAGTGGTTATATTCTTACTGTCTTTTCTACTTCTGACTTCTGCCAAAAGCAACCTTTAGAAAATGTTAACATGCTGTGGGTAGCAAATTGCTAATTTTTCACATGCTAGTGGAGTGTCACAGAGTTCTGCCAAACTAGATGCTTTCTTATTCCCCTGTTGTCATGAAAAGTTTGTACCTGCAGCAGCGCATATTCTGCCAACATTCACTGCATGTATGGTGAAGTGCTGAAGATTTTTAAGGTAGCCTCACTTTTTCAACTTTTTTTTATATTTATTCTGGAAACAATTACTATACAACTAGACAGAAAAGAAAGAGATAAGGGGAAAAGGAAAGGAAGGAAAATGTGCTGTTATCTCAGATAACAAGCATGATTAGCTATGTACAGTAAAGAGCTGCTGGAGATATATTACTTTTCTTTGCCACCAGGCAGCTAAGTACTGATGTCCTGACCTATCCTCGTTACCTTCTTTCTCAATACAAGCAAAATAGCTTGTCTTGCTGTGGTTCTACTCAGGACAGATGATGTTGGGATGTAGTGAGGCAAATATTATAACAATGCAGAAACCGGCTTTTTTCTTAGATCAGCTTTCCATTATAGATTCAAGGAAGGTTTATCTTGCTGAACTAGACATTTACTTTTAAATTATGTGTGCCTGGCCTACATACTCTAAGTTCTTTTCACTGCCAGCAAATATAAATAGAGAATTTTTAAGCTGTCAACGACTACTTGCAGTTTTCAGTCTTGCCTTTGAAATGTCTATTTCTTTCCCGTAATTATAAGCAATTTACAGTGACCATTTCAGATTATTAGATGACTGTTCTGTAGACGACTACATTCAGTCAGATACATGTATCTCCTTAGGTAAAGGCTTGCATTCTGTCCAGCAATTGAGTAGATCAAGTATTTCTGAAGAAACAAATCAGCTCACAATCACACCATTTTTAAATGATCTATGTTGGGCTGGGGTTTACAAGCCTTCAGGAAAGTCGCAACTCTGGAACATCTGGATTTTATCAACTAGATCTTCTGTTTTCCATTAATATCAGATGCCCTTGACTCCGTACACTGTAGCAGGCAAAATTATGCTGTATTTCATTCTCAGTTTCTCAAGGGAGAGTCTTAGTCTCTTCCTTCTACCAGGTTGGCTGCTCCTTCTTGCTATGCTGGCTACTTTCCCACAAAAGCAGAGAAAATTGACTCATTCACATATTAACCTACCCCTGGAATTCAAGAATGTATTCTTTAAGCATCATAATTAGGTTCCTCTTCTGAGGCCTGCATTTTTTAAAAGTGTTAATTAAAACAGAAGCCTAAAATTTTAACTTGGACACTTATGTTTAAGTTGGAAGTGAACTATGTGAGAAAATACAATAGTTTACAAAGTTTTGTTCCCTTTTTCTTGAAAAGATTTTCAAAGCACTTCCTCATTGTATGTTATCAGCTTCTCCAGCTATTTAGAAGGCAATGATCTGGGGGAAAGAGAGTACTTTGGGTGTACTGAGGAGCCTCAGGGGAGGAAGATGCAGTTATGGAGGACTAGAGATCAGTAAAGACCTGAATAAACCCAGTAGATGCAGTAAAACCCTAAACTCTCCATGGAATCTTCAGCTGGGGTTGCCAGCGAGTGTTTGGCCACAGTTTGCATTTACTTAGAGGGGCACTGCCTCCAGCCAGGTGGAGGTAGGGGACAATCAGGTTTACTGGACTGTGTGGATCAGATGGCCTGGCACATCAGTCCCATAGAAGTATAAGGCTCTAGTAGATACCAGTTCACTGTGTACCCTGATGCCATCAAGTTGTCAAGGGGTTGAGAGACTTTCCAACACTGAGATACACATTGACCAAAAGCCACCTGGCTGGTCAACACCAGAGGATCTGCCAACAGGGCTGCTCCAGCCCAGTCAGAACTTTCACATACAGAAGGAGATAAAGTTCCTGTGGTACACATAAAGAACTGTTGTGGTTTGAACCCAGCCAGCAACCCAGAACCATGCAGCCACTTGCCCACTCCCCCCCTTCCTGTCCCTGTTCCTTCATCAGGAGCTGGGAGGGTATCAGCTTCTGTTCCAAGGTTTCCATCCTGTGATTTACACCACCTGAGGTCCCAGCCCCTAGGTCTGTTGAGTCCATAGCCATCTGCATCATGCTGGTCTTCCCTGGTTGCGTCCACCTCCCTCCCAAAGAGATAGAGTTTTTATTATTTGACAGATTCTGTGTCAGACAGTTGCCAAAAGCCACCAAGGGCCTTGCTGGTCCAGGTAAGTAACTATATGACTTAACTGCCTCTGTACCTCAAGCCAGTTAGCAGTTGTCACCAGGGTTTCCATCACTCTCTGATCTCCTGCCTCAGATGCATCACAGAAGTGTGAAGTTAGACACCGTTGCATAAGAACTTTCACCTATGGTTTCCTAGTTTTTTCCAGCTCACCCTGAATTAATCTAGTCAAAGCTGGGCAGATGTAGTCAAGGTATTGCTTATGTGAGAGGTGTTTTCAGCTAGGCACTATTTTATGATATTCTGTGATCCCAAATGTCATTCAGTTGTAAACAGCCTCTTGACAGTGACAAATTAAAGATCCACCCCCCACTCCTCATTCCCAGACCTGGACAGCAGGAAGAGATATCCACATCAAAATCATAATTCCCCAATCTCCAGTACTCAAAGAGATACAGTAAACATGACTTATTACGTGATTTACTGACAAAATAAGATACAAGTCTATATATGAGTTGATGGAAAGGTAATGGTTCATATCAGAAATTGTTCTCCAGTCTCAGTTTTCAGGTGAGACTTTTTTTTAATCTCCTACAAGATTGCCTTCAGGTTGAATAGATCCTTAAACTATTTTTGCGTACAAACATTTCTGACACTTACAAACATTTTGTATGCTGCTAAGTAGTGCACATTTGCTGAAGGCTAAGTTACAACTTCTGTAAATTTTCATTCGGTACAAATCCAAGTCCCCAAAGCCTAGCACATCTGACCTTTGAACAAGTTCAAATCTGATCTGCCTTGAAACAATGCTGCTTTGGGCTGTCTCTGTTGGTATGGTCAGAAGCAGCAAATGATCTGGTTAACATATTATAAGAAATTCTCCAGGTAGCTAAAACATAGTGAAGTACTGTGTAAAAACTCAGAGTCAACTGTAATGTAGCATAAAACAGTCAGTGATCATACCCATGCAAAAGCAAAGTAACCTGTTTCCTAAGCTCTGTTACCCTTATCATTAAGCTTAATTTTGATGACTAGATCCACACTAGGACACAATGACTAAAAGGGCTAAATATTCCATTTGTAGCAGCCTATAAAGATTCAAAGAAATTAACAGCTGAAATGCATGCAAGCTCTGCTACACTGATGAAAATTACTCTGAAGGATTTCATAAATTAAAGAATTTGGAATTATTTAGTCTTCTTGACCCTGATTTGATATAGGCAATATGTCAGGGGTGGACATGGCCTTTGTGCAGACTATCCTGGGTCATGGACAGAGCAAGACTAGCAAAGGCCATAACAACCTGCAGAGACTGGCAATCATCTTTTTCCTCCTGCCCCAGCTGGTGAAGCTCAGATGAAACACCATCAAAGGAATGGTTCTCTATGTTCCTTCCTAAAGCCTTGATCCAATCCTGTGCAACCAATTATTTAGGCAAATCTAATTATCTGAGGTTTTCCACAGTTCAAGAATAACTTCTTTTAAATGCCATGAACAGCTGTAATTTTTTTTAAAATCAGAGGCAGAGCACAGAAGTAGAGACTTCCGTAGAATAGTGGATTTTAGGCTTATCTGTCACTGCCTAGGTTGTGTCACTTGAAGTAATCTGCTTTCCAGTGTTTTCTTGTTTTCCTTGACATTACCCTTATTTATGCACAAGCCCCGGTGTGTAGAAGCTTTTCTTGCTTACTCCTTCCCGTTTAATTTTACTTTTACTTTGCTCACTGGTGCTAGCAGTTACCTAATAACAATTTTAGAACCATCAATTAACAGTCTGTGCAAGCACTTGAACCCTGTAATTGTGTTCTGACCTTGGTTTTACCAGAGGTTAGAGTGATAGAGTCTTTGCAGTAGTGCCATACTTTGTTGTTCTGTAAATGCAGCTCACCTGCCTAAGGTGAAGTTTACTGCAGAGGAAAAATCAACTGTGGCCACATAAAACCTAGCAGTATGTGGAAGAGTGAGTGTAGGGAGTATTGGTAAAGGTACAAAGAAAAGGCACAATATTACCTAAAATAAAGAAATCTTAAGGAGAGACGGGTCTAAGGCAACTGGGTAGGAGACAAGAGAGTCCTTCTGCTGACACCAAAAGGTTTTAAAGGTTTTAAAATATCTCATTTTCCTCACTTAAGATTTTTGGAAAATGAATTTAAGAAGATTATTAAAGGATTTGCAGCAAGATAATTTTTCACTCCAGAGTACCTCTTCCACCCTGAACTTGTGAATAAATGCTGTCTTCCCTGTAATTAAATAAATCAATAGAGGTCTTTCTGGAGTTGTATGTGAGTCAGATGCAATTCCTACTGGGCAAATGACATGCAAAGTATAGAGATTTCCTACTACAGTGTTATTAATACCACCACTTATTATGCAGCCGCATTAAGAAACATACACTGTTTCCAAAAGTATTTTGAGACTGAAGACCAATTGGATGCAGAATGTGGATGCTCTTTAGCTGTTTAAGTGAAATAATTTTCCCTTGCTAAAAAATGGGATGGGATGACAGTTTTGAATTATTGCTGAAGCTGTTCTAGGTTTTGAATGTGAATAATGTTTCTGAAAGGAGTATTGCAGTTACCATGTGCACATGTGTTCACATGTGTGATACCAACATGCTCAGAAGGTAGTAGTTGGTGATGTGCAGAAATGCAAAGAAACACAAAAGGAAGTGACAACACTCCATGCTCCTATATGTGCCTGTCACAGTAAGTGTCTCCCCGTGCTATGGCCTGCCCAGACATAGAAAGACAAACTCTTACAGTGTCAAAAGAGGCATTACATGTGAGCACTGGCAAATATTTGGGAGACTAGAAGGGAATCATCAAGGTAACACTGGTCTCCCTGTTTGGCAGATGCATTGGTGCAACTAGGATTGAATTGCCACCAAGCCTCACAACAAAAAAAGAGGCTGAAATTCTTTCCAGCCTCAGAGAGGGCACAAGAAAGCATGGAGGAGCTTGTTTAAGGGAGTTAGAAGGGAACAATGATGTGTGATCTGTGGCAAATCCAATATAGCAGCAGCTTTCTGAGAAGAGCAGTGAGATGGAACAAAACTGTGATGACTCTAAAAACCGAGTGTTGAACAGAGACAGGTAATCACTTCCCTAATCTGCCCAGACTTACAGCCCACTGTGCAGCAGCCTTTCTTTCTGACATGTGCCTCTGCCTCATGCCAATGCAGTCAATGGAGATTGTAACTGCCATTCCTCCAACTGAGGGCTGTCCTCTTCAGGGTTTAGAGTTCTCTAGGTTTGGGCTTAAATGACATATACAGGTCTACTGGCATTATGGAATAACTTCCTATATTTCAGTCACCCTCCAGCTGCCACTCTGAATGCCATCTTCCATAGGGTCAGCCTAGGATATCTCTGGTAGCCTCAGTCACCAACAGTTTGGTACAAAGGCAGATGTTAGCCCTGTTGGGAGGAGAGGAACACCACAGGATGAATCTAAGAACAATGTTCAATAGGCTGTGAAGTGAAAAAAGAGTGAAATGGTCTCTGAAGTGATGTGGAACAAACACATTAGTTAAATTTCAGTCAGTTATAAATCATGCTCAAGCTATGAAACTTGAATTATCAATAGATGGGAAAAAACAGGTAAGAGGGAGTTGAGAAATGAACAGATGAAATGTGGTCAAACTTAAATTACCAGAATAAACTTAAATCACCACAATAAGACCAGTGGCTCTTAATAAAGAAGAAAGTGTTTCTTCAGAAGAAACTTGAACATCTGCACTGAAGGTGTAACTGTTGTCAAGAGCATGGAAACTCAGCAAATACAGATAGGAAGATACAGAAATGGCAAAATGAAGCCTTTAGAAATTCTTTGGAGTACACCACAGAAAGCTTGTTACCTTTTGATGATTTGTGTAGCTGCAGGCTCATTAATGAACAGAGAAGTAACAAAAGCAGGGAAGTGATGATGGTTTTCATCTGAAATGCTTCTTACTTGAGTTGAATGATATGGACTACAACATCTTCTACAAACTTACTCTCACAAAGACCCTTTTCAGACAGTCTCTATTTTAACTGCCAGTGGAGATTTTATTTAATAGGCTGCAGCACCAAGTGAGATGAAATGTCTCATTTCCTAGTGTTCAAGCTAACATGGAATCAGAAGCAATGTACACTAAGTTATATTCAGATGATTAGTGTGCAGTGATAGAAGTTAATCAAAATCAATAAGCACAATGCATGTAGCACAAATGATCAAATGCAAATGTTTGTATTGAATTTTCACAGTAATGTAGTTCAAAATTATTAAATTAAATTAGTCATTCAGCATGATCTGCAGTCATATGCCCCTCTTTTACTATAACCTAGCAGATATTTGAGGAAGATTTGATTCATTTCTGGGAGTCTTGTTGATGTGAAATATTGTGCAGGCTTGATGCCAGATGTGAAATTATCCTTATTAGGTGTTTTTTTTCAACAATTGTGTTTTTCCACAGTGATTAGACCAGATGGAGCATAAATCTTTTCTTCCTTTTTTTTTTCTTTAACCTGCATCCTTTCAAAATCCAGTTACCATAACAACTTGATTTCACTAGTTTTGTTAAATCATCTTTTTATATCACACCTAGAAGGTTTGTCCAGCTTATAAATGAATACAATTAATTTTTTTAGTTAATCTTTTGCTGTCAAAAAACTGGCAGCAACTTCTCTTTTGTGGGTTTTTGTTTGGTTTTTTTTTGGTGGGGGAAGGGAAGAAAGAAGTAATGTCTTTTGTTTGGCATGTTTAGTACCACCAAGAAGTAGACAGAGTGGTAATATAAACCTTCTACAAAACAGCAAAACAGAAAGACTCCCAGCAGAAAGCTTCAGAATCTCAAACCATGCTTACACAGAGTTTTAATGGCATTTTTAGAGGACATTTCTTTCCATGAAAATTAAATACTCCTGGTAATTTCACAACACCAGAGCTTTGTATATATTTCCCTCTTTGTTTGAATGGGCCAATTCAAATCTTCTTTTATGATAACAACATAAAACCATATTGCAGTAAAATACTTTCCCTTCTGTCTCCTTTTTCTCTTGCTTAATATCTATTTGACTTTGTCAGGAAGAAAAGAGAGACAGTGGGAGGTGTGGTAAGTTAATATCTAGGAATAAAAAGGTGCTACCTAGCAACATTCCTCTGGAAACTAAATCTCATTTGTCAAGCAACTCTAAAACAGGAGCTACATTGCCCAGGGGATTGATAATGGCACACAGAGCTTTTCATGGCAAGTCACTGAAATATAAACGCAGCCCAGGTCAGTAGCAACTGAACACTGTTACCCTCTGACAGTTGTTTAGTGGCCTGTATGAAATGCCTTCCTAGTCTCCATCCAATTCCTAGTGGGAAGGTGGCTGCATCCCAAATAGCATTAATTGGCTCCCTCATTGTTAGCTGCAGCAAGGTGACTGAGGACTGTGGAGAGTTAGGGAGCAGGGGGCTGGAGAGAGCATGCCATGATCCACTGGGCTAGCTGTCTCACTGTATAAACCAGCTGCTTTAACTACAGCATTCCTGACAGACTACTGTATAGCTCCTGTTTAAAAGCTGGGTGTGAAGGAGCCTGCACAGCATTCCGTTCCAAGTGGTTTTCCCTTTTGAATCTTACAAACACCATCTTTGTTGAAAACCTAAGGGATATTTTTTGTCCTTCTATAGGGAATCAGTTCATCAAAGGAAGTTACAAGATTTCCCAGCCTGTTATCATTGTATTTGCTTTCCTCTAGACTCCAGTTTGCCTACATACCTCATAAAGTACAATGAACAAAACCAGATATGACACTCCAAAAGAGATCTTACCAATGCTAACAGCAGGATAATTATTATTTCCCTTGAGATACATTAATGCTCCTCTAGCATAGGTCAAGGTATGTTTTCTGCTACAGAATCTCATGTTGGCTCAAGCTTTCTAGTCTGTATAACACAATGACCCTTGAACACGTTTCAACACATCATCCAGAGATTATTTCAGCTGGATTTCTAACCATCAAAGACAAGTTTTCAGGTGCTTCTGAATGAATAATCTGACTGACCTAAGCACTCTTCTTTCCTTGTTCTGCTTTGTTCTCCTACCTCTCTATTAAAATACGATTTGATAATTACCTAATCACATGTTTTGAGTACGCATTAGGCGAAGAAGGCATTGAATGTTTCTCTTTGTCCTGTAATTCACTCTTCTTCCCTATTTTGCCTTTGTGTCCTATTTCTGTGTTTATGGGTGTCTTCATCATCTTTTATGTTCCTGTTTGACTGAAGAAATGCTGCAATTTTGCACTCTGTTTTTCTGCCCACCTTCTTGTACTGTTTTTTATACTTAGTACTATATCCTGTGTCACTTTTCTTAGTGATTCCTTTTTGAATGTCATTGAGGAGATTTCTATACAGCCAGGAGCAGATTACTGAGAAACTTCTCATGGGGCTTTTTGCAGGAAGAGAACTTGCTGTTGTGCACTTGGTAAAAACTATATAAATAGCTCCACCTCTCCCATTCTTCTTAATGCATTAGATCAGGAATACTTAACTAGATGTCTACAATTTAGGTGAGCTAAATGTGAGTTGGGAACTGAAAATCAGTTCAGTCACCAGAATGTCCAGTCTAGTACCACGGTAATGGTCTAAGTAAGCTCTCTAGCCTCTGGTCAATACTCCAGGGGGGCTTGGGATATCTGCAGATCTTGTGCAATGTCTGACAGTCCTACATGGGTGTCTCTGAAATCATAGAATCATAGAATAGTTAGAGTTGGAAAGGAGCTTAAGATCATCTAGTCCCAAACCCCCTGTCATGGGCAGGGACAACTTACACCAAACTATGTCACCCAAGGCTCTGTCCAACCTGGCCTTGAACACGATGGAGCATTCACAGCTTCCCTGAGCAACCCATTCCAGTGCCTCACCACCCTTACAGTAAAGAATTTCTTCCTCA
>JANRGW010019154.1:4928-19748 GCA_024733675.1 Psilopsiagon aymara | reverse complement strand
CCTCTCCTCTCCTCCCCTCTCCTCTCCTCCCCTCTCCTCTCCTCTCCTCTCCTCTCCTCTCCTCTCCTCTCCTCTCCCTCTCCCTCTCCCTCTTCCTCTCCCTCTCCCTCTCCCTCTCCAATAATGCTCTTTAAAGGTGTGTTGATTCTTCCTTCTATAAAACAAATAAATTCTATTTGCATTCAATGTAGGATAGAAAAGCCTTAATAAAAGAGCTAAGTTCTTGTGCTTAATCTGCTAGGTTTTTTTGTTTCTAAAATTTCCTGCTAGCTCCCCAAAAAAGTTAGGAAAAAGAAAAAAAAAAGTAAAAAAAATAGTAATTTCTTTCAGATCAGAGATATAACAGAAAATAAATGAGCAAGGAACTATCATCCCAGCTGAAGATTTAGAGAAGTAAATGTACTAATTCACTGTCTGCATTTCGTATAACACTTTTTTTAATTCACACTTTTCCTCTTCTGTTTTCCACAACCCTTTATGACTACTGAGAAAACGTCATTAATAACTGATACAAATAATCACGCATGAGCATATAGATAAAGTGAGGATGACAAAATATCAACTTGCAGCTGCTCAATTGAAAGCCATATCTACACAGCGGGTAATTACTTTTAATTTAATTAGGACTCCTGGTATTGTTTCTATCTCATAGATTACATTATAACATGTAATGTGTTAGAGCAGGAAGAACTGTGAGAAGACACAGAAAGTATTACCTGTTTTGTCTAGAAGTATCATATTTCGATGCTTTCTAAGCACCTACTGATCAATGGCAATAATCAGTGCTTGCATCCTGCTCTTTTTTAGCACTTTGGTACATTCAATACACTCAAATAATACGATTTGCAAAGATACATTTTAGCTTTGTAGAAGTAACATAAATCGCCATATATATTGGGCCAAATTTTCACAGATTTTATACTCTCAAAAATGCAAATTTTTAAAACAAACTTCAGTTAATTAGCT
The DNA here is from genome assembly GCA_024733675.1 of Psilopsiagon aymara. Lineage (NCBI taxonomy): Eukaryota > Metazoa > Chordata > Aves > Psittaciformes > Psittacidae > Psilopsiagon > Psilopsiagon aymara. Next base: position 18,782 of record JANRGW010019154.1, on the reverse strand, counting down.
GCAGAACATGATCATCAAGCTCAAAGAGCAGAATACATGATTTAAAGAAATCAGTTCCAAGAATAAAATCATGTTATGTGAAATACAATAAGACAAACTTCCTACTGGTGTAAACAGGAATAATTCCTTCATCTTCACTCACTTACATGACCAGAGAATGTATCAGCTCTTAGGAAAACAGTAAACTGATTGAAACAAAAACAGCCCCTAAAACCTGATAAAATTTTGAATTATTCATGTAACTAGGCAGATTTCAGTGCTGTAACTCTGGTTTTTACACAGTTTGATAGTCCTTCAGTCTATTACGATATACATTTTTTTTTTTTAATGGAACCTGACTGTACTCAGAAAACAGCCTCCTATTTAACATATAACAGAGTGCATAATTTTTATCTTTGACCCTCGATTATGTGGTCCTTTACATTTTGTTGTTCAGCAAATCCCAATAAAAATATTCTGCTAGAAGAGCAAATATTCTTTGTTATTTTTTATGTTAAACAACCAGATCTAACTTTTCTTTATATATTGATCAATAATTGGTGGCATTGACTTTCAAAGTTCCTTTGTCTTTACTGCTAATGTTAGTAATGCTTTTGGGGATGACTTTATCCATATAATGACCTGAATTTTCCTCACGTTGTGCAATCAAATGAAAGTGAACCTGGTACTAGTGTTCCAGATGTAGAACTGTTTGATAAACACCTTTCCTATAATATGGCCCTTGAAATTCTGGCCTAGAATTTTTTTTTTTTTTTTTTCTTGGTATGAGTTCAACTGAAAATTAGGGTAACTTTCAATTTAGACCTGAAGAACTGTAGCCAGACCATCAGGGTTTTCACTTGTGGCTGTTTCAGTAAATTGTTCTGTGTATTGAGCAAGTTCAGTTCTCCAAGGTTTTTGCTCACAACTAAAATTAAATATAAGCCTTCATAGCATATACAGCAAACATTATGTTGAACCTGAATAATATAAGTATGAAAACATTAGCCCTTCACATTGAAATGAATAAGTCTAAATGAAAATAAGCTTCAGGAATGACCAGAAAAAATATTTTTATTTTGTTGCAAGACATCCACTGCAAACTGAATATCCATAAATCCTCACTGGCCTTGACCCAATAAAGAAAATTCCATAGGAAACCAACCATAAAAAAAAAAAAAAAAAAAAAGGCAAAAAACAAACACACACAAAAAAAGAAAAAAAACAGCTGTCAACTGCTGCACTTCATATGCTTTCTACTAAAATATTTAGCCTGAGAACAGCTTTGTGAATTTTCTCTGAACTCAAGTGAATCCTGTCCTGAAATAAGTTTTTTTCCTGGAGTCACTCATACCACTTGGACGCAGTACTTAATAATATTCCTAGGAAAGGAGAAATATTTTTTATACACTTGTATAAGTATGAATGATTAATTCCTTTAATTCAGGCACTTTAAAAGTAACTAAATAGCAGGACACTGAGGGACATGAATTCCAGAACATCCTGATGAAGGATGCTATCCTTCTCTGAGATGAGTGTGCTCGAGGACTGATAAAACCCTGCAAACAGGAGATAACTGACAAACTTAGACCTTTCAGAATGGTGCTGGCATCACAAGACACCATAATTCTTTAGAGACTAAGACTAATTAACAGAAAGAGATGAAGAACCAGGGCCCAGGTTTAATGGGAAGTTCAAAGCCACTTCTCTGAGCCTAAACCCAAATGTCATCAGTAAGTCTTCAGGGCAAGAGTTATGGAGCACAAAATTTTGGAGGTATTTTTCTTTTCCTGTAATTTAATTCCTACTTAAATTCTGCCTAGTAAAGATATTTCAGAAGCTGGCATAGGTCTGTTTATCCTGACTGTTTTTAACCTGCTTATAAACCAAGGTTATACTTGAAGGGAACATTGAAATTTTAGACTGTTTTGCTTAATTGGGAGGAAAATGAATCATGCTTGAAAGGACTAATAATTATACCTCTTTGTAATCCCCTTGGTGATAAGCATTTATTTATATCAAGGGAGAACAACATACATGTCATAAGTGCACAAAATTTCATCTCAGCATGAGTCTATGGAAATAGGCTGAAACTATTTATCTCAAGTTGGAAGGAACACATAAGGATTACTGAGTCCAAGTTCTTGCTCCTTGCTTGGGCAATGATCGGAAGGTACATCTACTTACTCAGCTCATCTGTTTATTTTTCTCAGGTTCTGCTTCACTAGTTGTCCAAACTGTACATATGCTGATTTGCTCCTAGAAATTTCTCTTCCAGTTATTTCCCTCTGAGGTGAAACTCCCATGTAGTCTTGTGTGTTGTTTGCTCTAAGATGAAAGGAGACTGTACTGACGTTCTAGACTCCACCTGTAAACTACATACTTACAAGTACCCTCCCTGCTTCATGTCTTGCCACTGCCCAAGTATGCATCACATCCTCAGCATACTGCTATAAACACCATGTTATAGACCATGACAGAGCTGTCACATCTTAGTCACTTCAAATTAAAAATAAAATGCTATTTAACGGTATATTTTAAAGGGGTGCCTATGAAAATATATGGATCAAGTGCTGCATATCATGGTTAGGGGCAGATGACCTTGATCAGTGTAAGACACATTTTCATAGAATCATAGAATCAACTAGGTTGGAAGAGAACTTTAAGGTCATCAAGTCCAACCGTTACTCCAGGACTGCCAAGTCTACCACTAAGCCATGTCACTGAAGGCCACTCTTCCCCAAGTCTGTATCACTGCATGGGGTTGTTGTGACTCAAATGCAGGACCCAGCACTTTGCTTTGTTGTACCTCAAACCATTGTCCACAGCCCATTGATCCAGCCTGTCCAGATCCCTCTGCAGAGCCTTCCTATCCTCCAGCAGATCAACACTCCCACTCAGCTTGGTGTCATCTGCAAATTTCCTGAGGGTGCACTTGGTCCCCTCATCCAGAGCATCAATAAAGATGTTAAATAACACTGCTGTAATACCAGGCCCTGAGGGACTCCACTAGTGACCAGTTGCTAACTAGATGTGACACCATTCACCACCACTTTTTTGGGCTTGGCCAGCCAGCCAGTATTTTACCCAGTGAAGGGCCCACCTATCCACGACATGAGCAGCCAGTTTCTGCAGGTGAATGTTGGAGACAGTGTCAAATGCTTTACTAGAGTCCAAATAGACAATGTCTGCAGCCTTTCCTTCATCAGTCAGGTGGGTCATCTTGTGCTTTTGCCTTTCTAATTTTCTTCCCTTCATAACCAAACAACATCCTTGCACTCCTCATGGAGCAGCAGTCCCTTCTTCCACAGGTAAAAGAGTCTCTTGTTTTTCCCCTGAGCTCCAGCAGTATCTCCCTGTTCAGCCAATTTCCTCTTTTCCCCACTGGTTTTACTTTTGGCACGTGGGGACTGCCTGCTTCTGTGTCTTGAAGATTTCATTCTTGAAGAGTGTCCAGGCTTCCTGGGCTCCTGTGCCCTTCAGTACTGTTTCCCAAGGGATTCCCTCAATCAGCATCTTAGACAGGTCGAAGTCAGCCCCCCAGAAATCTAAGGTAGGAGTTTTGCTGACCTTCCTCTTGACTTCTCCAAATATTAAAAATTCTGTCATTTAATGACCTCTTTGTTCAAGATGGCCACCAACCACCATACCACCCACCAGTCTTTCTCTGTTCATGAGCAGCGAATCTAGCTGGGTGTCTTCCCTAATTGGCTCTCTAACCAGTGGGGATAGGAAGTTATCTTGTACACCCTCCAAGAACCTCCTGGACTATTTCTTCTCTGATGTATTTTATTTCCAGCAGACATCTAGTAGGCTGAACATTACCATGACTGAGAGCAAGGCCTACTGATTGTGAAACTTCTAGTTGTCTATTCCATTTGGTCTGTAGGTCATGGACTGTTCCCACAGCACTGTAGATACAGCCAGAAATTATGAAACACCAATGCAAGTACATCTTGTCTTTTACTTAATTAGTCTACCCTCCTTAGCATTAATGAAAGTTATCTTCAAGGAGGCCACGGGCTTTCTCTACATTAGCAGCTATCACTACAAGAATGGATCTGTAAAACAAAAGGGTTATTTTTCCAACCACATTGTCCATGAGTGTTTCAAGAAAGGCTATCTTCTGTCTTTCCTGCAGCCAGAACATCCTTTAGTGGACCATCCCAGGAGTAGTCCTTTTAGAACTTCTTCTAGTTAGTTTCCTCCAAAGGGAATCCAGCTTGCAAGCTCTGAGACCTTTCTTCAAAAGTCACCCGTGGATATAGTCAGGGGATTCTCCTCAAAACCACACTTACCAAACAAGGGTGGAAAGATGTACCTCTGGCATGACCATCAGTGAACAGGACAATAAACCAGCCTATGATTAAATGTGATGCGTTAACCTTGGCTTACAGTCAAAACACAGTGGGTCAAAGGGAGAAAATAGGATGAGAAAGCCTGTGGGTTGAGATAAAAGCAGGGAGATCACCTACCAATTATTGTCATGGGCAAAACAGGATTGGACTTGGGAAAATAAATTTAATTTATTGCCAATTAAAATATATCCATTGCTACTTGGCCATGCTCATTTTGAAAAGGAATGGTGATCCCATCCCTGTGGCATATAATTTCTTCCTATCCATATTTCAAATCTTCCAGGCAGACTATTGAATGAGGAAGAGATGTCTCTTGCAGTAACGATAGCTAATCTTGTAGTCATGATCAAGGTTTCACAAACATTACTGATCAAAGCAGCCATTAATACTGTCTTTTTTATCAATTGCTTTTGCTACCATGGATCAGAAAGTTCTGAGGCTTCTTCCTCTGTAAATAAATGAATGCTATAGTGACTTTACCATAGCTTCTCTGAAAGAAGAAATAGGTATTTGCACGTCATTTGTAAGATTTTAATCTTAACCTTCCTTATTCAATTACTGGTAAAACTGGTGGGATGCCCAAAGTTCCAGCCTGTAGATTATACCTGAGCATATCTCTTCTTCAACAAAAGGAGTCCACATAATAGTATTTCTCCAACTGAGTATCTGAAGGAGAATGACTAGAAAATGAAGAACCCCAACAACAACAACAAAAACCCAAACCAAACAACAACAATGAAAAATGAAACAAAAACCAAACAAAGCAAATAATAATAAAAACCAACAACAAACAAAACAAACTACAAAAAAAAAAAAAAAAAAAAAAAAAAAAACACAACAACCAAAAGAAAATTGTCCAGAGGTAAGTTCAGGTAAGATAAAGGTAACATCTGGTGGTAGAGGAAAACCACTAACAACCCCCCCCCAAAAACATTCTGTTGAACAAAGTCTATCACAATTTCTGGAACCAAGTAATCTCTTACTGTTCAAGTACATAAGAAAATCTGCAGTGGCTCATAACAAAATAATTTATTAGAAAGAATCTCTAGAAATATTTCAGAGTCCATAAAGCTGTGCAACAAAATCTCAAACAACCGGAAAATGCCAAGTAGATTAAAGATGGTGGAACAGAGGTATAACAACAAATAAAGCTAAAATTAGCAGCAGAAGTGGTCAGGAGATCCCTTAAGAAAAAAATTGGCAAGGCCAGATGTTATCTGTAAATTATCGCTTCAGTACTTTGTAATTTTGCACCCAAGACTAGAACAAAACTCCAGGGAGTTCTCTCAGGAGTAATCATTAAGATGCATATCACAGTAGTGATAATATATGGAAAACAAAAGCACTGGCCATCAAGTAGTTCCCAACTCCTAAATAATCACATCTCTCAACCATGTGCAAACTGTTAGGTTGATCATATCAGAAGAAATCTACTCTACTACAGTGTGGTTACCAATGCAAATTTCATATCAGAAGGAAAAGGATGCAAAAGAAATAGTAGTACTTCTGGCAACTGACTTCAGATTCACATGGTGGTTATGAAGACTGCCAAAGCCAGAAGATCTCAGGACAGTATGTGAAGACTAAGAGGTCTTTGATTTTGTCCCTCATACATGAATAAAGAAAGCATTAAGAACCAGTATGCAATAGTATGCTTCTTACAAATTTAAATAAAAATATCTCAAAGACAGATCTCTCCCTCCAAAACTGCAAATTATACCCAGGCCTACCCCTGGGGAAGTTTCCAGGGGAACTTCTTATCATCTTGATTTTCATAATTCCCAACCTGTCATTATTCAGCCTTCAGAGGAAACTTTGAATGGAATTTCAGTGCATCTTGCAAAACACTACTAATAACAACCCTACATATACATAATCTCAGATGATTACTAGGTCAGGTAAAATCATCCTCAGTTCATGAAGATCATTGTGTCTTTTCAAAAATCATGCATCTCAGACAAGTTACTTACACCTAACACCAGAGATGCAATCAAACTGTTAGCCCTCAGCAAAAACTGTCCCCTTAAATGCCAAAGTAGCACAAACACCCTCTCTTCAAGCATGTAATGCCATGCCCTATCCTGACTGTGTGTTGCAGGGACTTTCTTTAATAGAACTGACAGTCGGAAGAATAACTGAGAAAGTTGCTTACTGTAAAGAAAGTATTACATTCGGCATGAACAAATGCTGAAAAATTAACTATACTTAGAAAGGAAGCTGGAACAAGTCTAAAAAACTTGTGTTTAATGAGTTGTCTTTTATGCAAGCTTTAAAGTTATTGGGTAAGGGAGTAATTGTGGAAAACACAATAAAGAAATCAAATCATGGGAAAACAGTTTTAGAGGCAACAGGCCCTGATACAACAAATGGGTGAAGAGACACTAAAATGTCCATAAAGACCCTTCTGGGCAAGATAGCTCAGCTAAAATAATTCACTACACTCCAGGATACAGTTTCACACTCTTAACACACAGAGGGAGAAGGGATAACACACTTGAAAGGCCATGCCATAATGCATTTGGCACAATGTGTAAACCACAGATAACATCAACATTCCCCTTCGCTATGATCTGTGTGGCAAATATTCCCCTTGTAGACATCACAAACAATGAGATCAGAAGCCTGATCTTCTGGCAGAAGAAAGAGAAAGGGAAGAACCTTGGGGATCTTATATCTGGATAGATCAGTAAAATGCAGAAAAAAATGGATTCCAGAGACTTCAAGATCATCATCACCATTTTCAACACTGCCTGCCCATAAACTTAATGTTAGACAGAAAGGGAAGTACAATTCCAGGATTTCAGCATGATCACTTTGAATATAAATCTTCAGGAGAACGATGAAAAGAATAGGAAGGAGAATGATCAGAAGAGTACTGATCTTTACAACTTCTGTGTCTCAGCCTAATACCCACATAAACCAAGTGATTATTGCAAGCTGCACTGCATATTATTCAAAGGTGATACCTTCTTCATTCCAAAAGAAATCATGTTAAAATTTTTATCCTTTCTCTGTTGGCAAAATCTACTGCCCTGACCCACTGTCTCTGTGTTAAAAAAGTTGTGTAAACTGAATGCAACTTCACATAGCCTAAGCCTGCTATCATTATATGATGTAGACAATATGCAGAAAAGGGTGGAATAACCCAGGAAAAAATTATATTAGCTAGTATTCTGAGTATTCACTAATAAAAAAACCCAAATAAATTTTTGACTTTGGAGCTCATTAGCATGGCTCAAATTGAAAAGAAAACACAAAATCTTTCATCTACCACAAAAAAACCCCAAAACACACAAAAAAAAACCCCAAAACCAAAAAAAACCCCAACCAAACAAAAAAAACCAAACAAAAACAAAAACAAAAAAAAAACCTCACTCCCCTGCAAAAGAAAAAAAAAAAAGGGGGGGGGGGGGGAAGAGGAAAAGAAGGAGAAAAAAAAGTGAATGAAAAGGACTGCAAATGATCATACTTTTGGGCTTAACTATTGTGTTGTGCTGCTGTCACAGTGGTGAAAGTCTCAGTGCTAAAAGACATTTACCCAACAGCTGTATGTTGATGTGTATAACGCATTTCTAGGAAAAAACAATGAAAAGCTTTCAACGAAAATCAATCAACACCTTTATTTCACATGGTGGACTATATGTTTCTTTAATGACAGAAAAACATGACTGACTTCAGCAGTTAGTTTGGATTTGGACAGAGAGGACCTAGCTCACAGAGCTGAGATGCAGTAATGTTAGTGTGGAGCACCACCTAAGAAATCAAATGCAATCCCTGTCCTCATTTTCTGCTACTGCCCATTTTGCATGATAGTATCCTTCAGCATATGTCTTCTACAGCTGTTTCAGTGCCAGTGTGCTTAGTCTATGCCATTGCTAGTCTGAATTTTGTTAACACAAGCAATGATCGCAACAGTACGCTGTATTTGATCAGTTGTGGCTGCTGTTCTCATTTCTCTTCTCCAGCATCATTATCAGATAGTCCTGTCTTTTACACAACTTGAGAAGAAATTATTTCATCTAGAAGAAAATGATAGAGTAGGTCATGGTCTGTGTCTTCCTACCTGCTGTTCAGCTAACATAGGTAGCAGTATAGACATCTGCTGATGCACACACACACACACATGCACACACACAACTGGCTGAGGGCACAGTATGGCATAAAGTAGCTCACTACGAGTTTACTTTGAGAGACATGACCCAGTAAAGTAGCACAGTATCGTAGAAGTTGCAGATATCTTGACTGGGTTGAGCTATGAGGAATCAATATGGTTTCAACACTCACTGAATCATTATTTTATGATTAAGAAAACTTGAGGAAAACAGTTAATTTATAATCACTGATATGTATGACCTGTAATTAACAAAGTTTCTGTCATCTTTTTCAATTTAAGAAAGATTCAAAACTGAAGTGCTGCAGTAAAGTTTCCTTTTATTAAGACTTCATTATTTTTACAGAACATATTCCACATGTTAGAACAAAAATTTAAATCTAAATGAAAAAAAAACCCAAACATAAACAACCCACATATTGAAATACATCCCCGTAGACTTTGATTTTTTTTTGTTTTAATTTTTTACTCACTTGCAAAAGTCACTAAGTTATAATGAGTCTCCAGTCGTAACATTTCCACTTTATTTCTGTATAATAATTCTCTTTCCATCTAAAAAAACTCACACAAGACCAATAATACTTTATAATTAGTGCTTTAGATGCCCAAGTGAAAGATTTATGTTACCTAACTTCAGTTTTCTGAAAACTGATGTCTAACATGAGGGCTCTGATAAAAAAAGGAATAATATTTAAAAACTGGACAGCAGAAGGAAAGCCCACTTTGCACCTGTGACATGAATAGTCAGCCCAAGGCAGGAATACTTGATTCACAGATGAATTTGCTCCTGAACCACCATGTGCTATACAGGTTGACAGCAAGTGTGAGAGCTTCTTGGCTGTCTGTAATGGTTTTCTGGAAACTTGATTTTCTAATATATTCATTGACTATGAATGATACACTAAGATAAACTGATAGTCAGTTGTGAAGACTATAACTGTACATATGACAGACTGGGCTTTTAGAATATTTTACTCAATCTCCTGTTAGTCTTGGCAGCTTTGGGGCTTCTGCCATCACAACAACAGGACTTCAGTGTTTCTGAAGCATTCAATATCCTGGATATTGACTTTTAAATACATTGTTCTGGAAGGCAAGAGAAGCACCTGCCATTTGAGAGGCTATGGTTTCACCAGAGTTTTCACTTTTGTGTTTGGGTTAGATTCAAACAGCTTTGTTTCAAAGTGTCTGCATAACCATCTTAGGACTCTCCTTATTCTGGCATTAATGCTGGCATTCATGCCACTTTATAGCAAGAGCTCGCTGTAAGTTCCTTTCATTGACATCTTAGTAATTTCAGGTACAATAAAATGCTTCTGCTTCACACTAAAGAGTTCTAAGACACTGCTCTTGGTACCTTTACCCTCTTAATTCTATTCCTCTATTCCATGTATATTTTCTCTTTTCTCTCCTCCTCTCCCTATAGTTTGACTTTGTGATAAACAAGCATAAACACATGCACACAGGTAATAATACCCTATAGCCCCCTTTGGGTTTGACAGATTTCTACGTTTGGTGTATCTGTCGGCACCACAGCTCCAATCAGACTTGCTCTTCACTGCAGTCCTAATGGGCAATTTCAGGCTCATGATGAAGAGTAAGACAAACAGGCAAATGGCTGTAAGCAGGAAAGCTTGAAGGGGTTTCATTGCCAGCTCATTATAGCTCCACTAATGAGATTTCTACCCAATTTGTGGATAACAGAGCTCAATTCAAAAAGGGGACAGAGCTACCAATACAGTAGGATTAGAATGCCTTATTAAAAAAAACCCACAAACAAATAAACAACCCTTGGTTAAATTAGGACCCAGTGGTTAGGGCAGTGACCTTATACACTGACGCAATGCAAAAACAATTGCTGGATTATTTACATTACACTCATCAGCTTGGCATAATTGCTGAAGTGATATAAAACTCATACAATTCACTTAGGACTATCAAATGCATACTTTATGTAAAATCCACAGTAAAGTACAGTTAGGAAGATTTTTGCTAGCAAGGAACAACCAATACCATTTGTGAAAATGCGTTTACAATGAATCTTAGGATGCATAAAGCAAACTGCAAAAAAAGAAATGGCGATCCTGTGACACTAAATTAGAAACCTTTAATGAAATAAAAAGGCATTCCCCAGTTCTGTGGTTATACATGAGGGACTGAAATGCTGAAAACATGAACAGGTTCTAGAAATTTAGCAAAAGTTTCTTTTTCATTCGCTCAGAGGTCTGCCATCTGCACCCCAGGACTGCTAGTCTTCAAGTCTCAAATAAAGTGGTATTTATTATTTGTTTAGGTATAATTACTTCTTTTTATTAACCCAGTCCCTATGTAAATCCCCTTAAAATATAGTCCTACCTCTTCAAATTGTGAACTCACTAACAAAAGGTGATCATTTCATTATTCAAATATGTGGTTATACATTATACAATAGGCCATTTTTAAGTACAGATCTAGCATGTAGCCTTATTGAAAATAGGTAAAAGTTTGTTTTGTATCTACCAGAACTGGATCTTACTCCCCTAAACTGCATTGCCTTTGCCTTCACCTTCACCACAAAGACTGTAGGTGTTGCTCTCTGTGTTGAGGGACTTACTGCACCAAACTTCTGGGAGTATAAGTAACAGCCGAACTGAGAACTAACATTTGTCCTCTCCGAACATTGCTCTGTCTCCATGGAGGCAGATATTTTTGTCTAAATCCATGTGATTTATTCTTTTTTTTTAACTGCAAAGCACTGTAACAGGATTTTTTTTCACAGTAACAAAACCTCAGTTCTGTAACCAAATGGAGTCAGCCTGGTTTAATCAGGCTATCAGTCACTCTGCAGAAGCTAGAAAGGAGGCAAATAGTTATTTCCCCGTCTCCTGCAAATGCACAGAATATGCCATCAAAATTTCTCAGTGTTGCAGTGGATCTAATTTGGCACAGGCCTTCGACCAGAATGTGGAAATGCTGGGCTCTGTTATTTTAACCCAATACAAGTCATTTGCAAGCCATGCTAGGAAAAAAGCAAACGTACATTTAGGGACCTTCTCAAAAATGCTGGAGGGTAGAAAGATCATTAGAACATGTTACCGGACTGCTAATCAATCAGGCATTAGACAATATTAATTGCAACAGGCTGGAGACTCAAAGGGCCTGCCAGTCTTTTAATGCAGGCTCTCAAAGTGGCAAACACATGCCTTAATCTGTTTTTTTTTCACTCACTGCACATGAGCAAGACCAGCTACTAGCTGGAGTGCCCTGGTAAGCACTAGTCTTGGTAGAGGATCATCCATGACTACAATTCTCTGAGCAACAGGAGAGCTGTGCACCACTGGCAATCATACTTGGATTTCTTGAGCAGCTTTCCCATGTACTAAAAGTGGTATTCTTTGCAATAAATTACAGTTTGATTTTAAAGACGTTTTAGAGAGCAGCATGCCACATAAGAAAGCTAATAGCCTTCAGAAAAAGCAGAAATGGAAGAGCTTATTAGAATATCAGGGTTCGCAATACTCTAGTGACACAAACTCAAACAATTCTAGGTTGGTGTCTAAAATAAAATGGCTTAACTGCAGGGGCTGCTTGTCTCATTAGCCCTTCCTCAGGGAAAAACACTGCCTGCCTTGTTACTTAACCCACAGATATGCTGGGAGATCTTTTCAATACCATACCTTGTGTATTTTAAAGCATGATTAGTTACATTTCTACCCTGGTCCAGGGGCTGCCAGTTTGCCACGTTGCTATGTTCTGGCATAATGATACTCAAAAGAAAGTGGAGTAATTTGCTGTTTCTTCAGACTCTGAAAGTAGCTCTAACATTTTTCCACAGATAAATGCAACAGTTTTATAGTCTGATGAGGAAAGAAACCACCACAATCTGCTTTGGCAGCATGTTCACTGTGATTTCTGCAGTGTGTGAACACAGCAACGAGAGTGACAGGGTTGGGGTATTTCTCAGCCAAGCAGATTAAGTCAGAAACAGGTTCAGCCTCGGTGGAAAATCTTCTTTGTCTTTAATTATCATCTCTTTGTATATTCATAAAATCTACTGCCTATAGGGCACAGTGTTAATATCTACCTTTATTTTTTTTTTATTTAGCTCTTTCTCATGTGTTTGTTAATTGTTTTTCATCTTAACATAAATGAGGTGAGAGCCTTGGCATGTTCCTTGTCTAAGCCAAAGAGAAAGGAATAGTTTACAATGGCTTTGTTTGCATGCTGCCTTGGAATCACAGTTGGTTGACTCTCATGGTGAAAATATTCAGACATGGAAATACTTCTGATTCTACAGCATTTCAGAATATTTCCCAGCAAGTACTTAGGTCAATAGATGCTTCAGGAGTTTAATTAGGTTAACAGTCTCAAAACTATTTTGTATTAATGCACATGTCAAACACCATTACTGTCCTCATTTTCAATAGTACATTACTGAAAGAAGGCATACAGATCTGTAGGTATGGAAATTAAGAACTTTGGGGGCATTAGTGTTTTCCCAGGGAATTAGGTGAATATCCACGCACTTGATAAAAAAACAGGTCAATAACTCACCTTAAAAATTTCTTTTATCTCAAAGAATGGTGGCAGACACAGTCATAGCAAGCAAATATGAAGTAATTCAGACTACAGCTGAAGCCCAAAGAAAGTCTGTTGCAAGGTACCCTTTAAGGAACAGGTTACACTTCCTAGCACTTTTTCACCTGCAACAATTTGTTTGTGGCTTTTCCTCGTCATGAACCAGAGGCACTACTGTGCTGGTATGAGAGGATTATCACAATGCTTGATTCATATGACATGTAAAGGACAAACATGACAGTGTAAACCACTTCTGCCAAGGACATTCTGCTTTGGTTTTCCCTTTCTTTGCTACTGAAGGGAGTTTTCACCATGAATGACCAAACATGCACGAATTAGGTTTTTAAAGGAAGCGTCTTCTTGAAAAAAAATATTTTGTTCCATGACTACAAAATTAAGGACAAAAAGTTCTCATGAGTTCTAGTTCACGGCTGTGTGGTAAAATAAAACTATAATCTGCTTGTCAGCTTGAAAACAGCCTGTGAAAAAACCCTTTAAAATAAGCATAGTTCCCTCTTTTCTTTACACCTGCTTTATGAACATTTTTTGCACTCTGATTTTGCACATAAATACATTACTTGTCATTACATTAGCACAGATTGTGTCATGACTGATTTTAGTTCAACTAGCTGACTGCAAGGTCCCTGTCTCTTTGGATGTAAAGAGTCCTTTAATCCAGGGTTGGAAATCATTCTCATGGTGCCCAGAGCCCTAGCACAGGGCTGTGGAAGAGATGAGGAACTCTACCTGTAGCTCGGTCAGTTGCTGAGGTGAGTAGCTCGAGAGAGGACGCCTTCAACACCTGATCGGGGGAAGCTCAGCATCCGTGAGCCTCAACTCAGAGATCAA